>JARFOD010004990.1:0-11666 GCA_031763545.1 Mopalia muscosa | reverse complement strand
ACAGACATTTAATGTACATACTATTTGACAGTCAACTCATGGCCCGGTAAATACAGATGTTTAGTGCATGTACAAAGTCGGCCATGACGGGACATTAAAAATACAGACATTTAATGTACATACTATTTGACAGTCAACTCATGGCCCGGTAAATACAGATGTTTAGTGCATGTACAAAGACTGTCACGTCGTGACCAGAAAAATAAAGACATTTAATATACATACAGTTTGACTGTCAACTGGTGATCTGGTCAAATAAAATGTTTAGTGCATGTAGAAAGGCCGTCACGCTGTTACTACCTATAACATACAGACATTTAACGTACAAATCAACGACTGTAAACCCAAGACAAATAACAACACATGAGGTGTAAAAGATATATTTAATCTGTACAAACCATGTAAATCCGTGACCAATAAAACACTAATATTTTATATCTGTACGACAACTTAACCGGTCACCATTAAAATATAAATATGTATGCACAAAACATGTCAGTCCGTAACCAATAAAACACACGTATTTTGATTCGGTAGGCTACAACCACTGCGAACCAGTGCAATGCGTGACCAATAAAACACAGATATTTTACATCTGTACAATCACTGTCGATTCATGACCAACAAAACACAAATATTTTACATCTGTACAAACCCTGTAAACCCGTGACAAATAAAACACAGATTTTTACATCAGTACAATCACTGTAAATCGGTGATCAATTAAACATAGATATTTACATCTGTACAAAACCCTGTCGATCTGTGACCAATAAAACAAAGATTGTTTTACATCTGTACAAATCTTGCCAATCGATGACCACTCAAACACAGATATTCTTCATCTGTACAATCGCTGTAAATAGATGACCAATAAAATACAAATAAGTATGCACAAACCCTGTCAGTCCATGACCGATAAAACACATGTATTTTGCAAACCACTGCGAACCAGTGATAAGAACATAAGACTAATACTTCTCTATATTAGGAGTGTGACATTGTGGTGTATAGGTACAAATACTGCAATGCAATGCTCTACCCATCTTAATACCATTGCAAGGGTTTAAATGAGTAAGACGAGACTTCCACATAACTACCCCTTGCTGCAAGTCGAGGCAAAAAACGTGGATAAAATTTAATTGGACTAGTGCAGAAACAATCAACAAGAAATACATATACACATTAAAGTTGACAACAAACATGCTGGTGCCACTGTCAATTAACGCGTCTGTGGTGACGTCAGGCCTCGTTAATGGGACTGAGATCATGGGTGTATTTTACATGTATTGCCTACTTGTAATCCTGTGTTTTGACCGCTCCTTTCTTATTCTCAGAAAGCTCAAATCTGATTGGGTGCGGCAAAGGGAGGTCATCCGAAAGTAGCTGATGTATATACTCTATTTTGCTCAGGTTTTCCAGTGTAGAGGCTTAGAGTGACGATCTTTTTTTTCGCCTTGACCAGGGAACATGTGCTCCTCCAGTCTTATTTCTGTCTGCCACAATTTTTAAATGCCGCCATAGACAGATTCATTGAGTGGCTGTGGAACCACTGTTAATTTGAAACCCATCAATAACTGACGGTTTGTGTCTGTGGCCTATTATCAACCCATTGTCTATAAAACGATTATATTTTCAGGCGTACAGGCAAATACTGTTAACCTGTGATAAAAAAAATGCAGATATTCCGTGCCAAAACAACCCTTCTCACCCACGGAAAATATTATAAATTAATTTGCTGAACATACAAATCCGGTAATACAGGCATTAGGGCATTTATTATTATTTATTTGTATAATGCGGATCGTTGTTGATTGGCTTATAGTTTTGTTTAACGTCTTTTCAAAAACATGTTGACAATACTATATTTGTTATTTTTCAGATTAATACTACAAAAACAAAAACAGAATGGCCCGGCCCTATTTATCGCTTTATCTTTGTCTGTTGTTTCTATGGAGTGCCTATTCTCGGAACATTGTTACAGAAGAAATCGGTAAGTGGGTCTAATTTCAATGGATAGTCACTGCTGACAGGTTGAAACGATACATGTCGGAATGCAAGATTTAAATTAGTAATTCAAATGTCCTCAAGTTTAGGATATGATTTCAGTATAGTCAAAAACCACAGGATGAGTTTTACTCGTAAATATTCACCTAGATCAAGATGTAGAAAAACCGCAGGCAACTCATGAAGTATAATCCGACGAGAGGAGTCAATAGTGCCTACTGTGTAGTAGCACTGTAGTGGTTGTTGTTGAAATTTTGCATTTAGGGCCACTTCCAAAAATCGTATATTTTTAAATCTTGAAAAAAAAATATAATCTATTTACAAAACATAGATACATGTTATTTGCAATGTATGCTGCATTCAATTTTATTTTAATTGTCTTGGCATTTTATAGATTATAAGTTTAGATTCCTTGTCTCGTCCCCGTCATTTGCACACAGAGTCGTACAGAAAACATTTATGATTCCTCGGGATAGAGATAGAGCTCCAAAAATAAATAGCAGCAGCCAAGAGCATGGTAATAACTATAAACATAAAAATAACAGTAATAATAATATTATTAACAAAAATGGAAAGAAAAGAAAAAAAAAAAAAGGAAAAAAGGGAATTATTTTTACAATTAATTAAGGCGAGTATTATGTGCGGCCCACACAGAACATGGTATCTCCGAGTACTAACTGCCCATAATTTGTGAATTTGTGCTAGTTAACCGTGGTGCATATAGGGGCTGTTCTTACATAGGAGGGGCGCCATACTTGATTGGTTAATTTTGGTTGCTTAGTGGTTTACTGATATTTCCTGTTATCTCACTTATATGACAGTGGTAACTATCAATACTACGTAACACAGGCAGTAAGACGTACCTATAACCAAATGGTTTCTCGGTTTTGTAACGTTTTATATTTAAGCATAAACGACAAACATTGATTGATTGATTAGTGCTTTACTCCGTGGTTTAGGGCATTTAACTTATATGACGGTTAAGACAGCATTGCTACTCTTCAAACAAACTCACCTACACGATATATAAGTGTATTTATAAAGTGACAGCTAGGTGGCGAATAGGCAGATCGTATCAGCATGAGAATCTGTTAATAAAATTAGAACAACTTAACGGTTGAGTGGAAATTCTCCACCTCCGTTACAAAACGTTCTATAGAAAACTACAAGCGTTAAATAAGTCAATTAGGAAAAAGAAACATAAAATAGGAAGACGACTTAATTTGTACCTTAGTTTCACAGGCCCTTTCTTGTTTTGTAACTTGTACTCGTTTAGTCAACCCAAAGGAAGGTGCATATAAAAGTATGGAAAAACAACATTTAGATAAAATTAATGCTGTCTTGCGTTCGATTTAAGTTGACAAAATCACGATTTTTGGAATATAAAAAGATTCAGCCTAATTCATATTTGAAATTTAATTCATAATAATGTAATTTGGATGGACATACAGCTTCTACTATAACATGGTTAAGCTGTACTTTTACATAACGAATTGCATTTTACCTTCTTTTGGATCTTCATAGAGTACTCTTTGTTATATTTTAATGGATACAACTATTCATAGCATTCACGGCTTTTTGTCTTTTGCAGTGTTTCTGTTTGGCGAGGATTTTGTCTTTAGAGGTTTTTTCATTGTGGGGGTAATCTTTCATGTGATATTTCGGTTTCTTTTCTTATATAGACTGCTCCATGGCAGACTGTCTTGAGATGATCCCCGTAACTGGAACACGATGGACTTTTCTATTTTTAAATTTCCAAAGAGGAGAATACTAATAAAATAAATATTTTTTAAATTGGGACGTTTCGAAAACACCAATCTCTTTGAAAGTATTATTTTTTTTGGTCCAAAAATCTGACTGCAGTCATAAAATAAAGGTAAAGGACTGTACAGTCGCGTTTCTAATCTGTTAAATATATTAAACAGTTAAGTACGACAATGCAAATTATCTTTTACCGAATATGAGAAGAGGTGTACGCATATATTTGAGGGGTATTTTCTTAACTGGTGTCTGTAGAGGGGGTATATCAGTAGAGATATAGGCCTAAGTATATATCTGAGAGACATTTTTTAAAGATAATCCCAAATGTGTTTTAAATAAGATTGAAAGGGACCAAATTACAAAGACAATACTATAAACCATCTGTAAAATAAATCCCGTATTTTGCCGACGCTTAGAATTGGTTTTATTCACTTACAAACTTGCAACTTTTCATACAAGTCATTTGAGCTGTGATGTAGGCAAGGAAACGCCATTCGAAACAGTCTGTGGTGGACAATGGCGACTCCATACCGGACATATACGAACGATTGATAGACCAGGAAATTCAAAATGGCGACAGGCAACTTTAGCAAATGTTCTGTAACGAAGTCTTCTTCAGATATTGCTAATATGATAATATTGGTAATATGAAAATAACGAACAAAGAGCTGGTACGAATGATGGAACAGAAACAGATAGACTGCCAGCCATTCGTATGGGAACTGACCGTCAATATGAGCCCCAAGTCGACGATGGTGACACAGAGAATATTAAAATTTAACCAGAATAAATACTTTAAATGTTGAAGAGGATTGAATATTCATTAACATATCAAGCTTTTAGTCCTGGCAGTTTCATAAAACAATTGGCATGATTTAATCTTTCACCTAATACAAGGCAACACAAGCAGTCTGTATATATTTACGGACGACGCAAAATCACTAAACAGCTGGGAGAAAAAAAAATCTCGAGAATCAGCAAATAGCGGTTAAGTTTCTATAGATACCAGTCACTTGGTGAATTCCCTTGGTGACGTCTCTCGAGAGTCTCCAAGCTGTCGCTCTTAATAGGCCAGACGTTCGAATCCCAATTTCTCCACAAGTACGCCGATTTTTTTTATGAGACAAATTGCAAATCGTTCAGTGAAGTTTGAACTTTTAAAATACGTTTTCTATGTATCAACCATTTGGGAAAACCTTTAAAGGGTGCGTGAAGAGGGAATATATGAGAAGAGGTGTACGCACAGAAGGTTTATTTCTTAAGATATTTTGATGACAGATATATAGCATATGTTGTCGTAAGCTGCAAAAAGATTTATTCGCCTGAGTAGGTCTCATGTATCATGGCATAATACAGACTTTAACATTTCTTAATTTATTTTATTGCCCTTGGGTTGGGAGCGGCAAAGATTATTCCATCCCAATAATGGCTTCGTATTTGTAAACGCCCATAACGACAAGTTATTATAACCTCATCATCGTAAAATACAAGCATTGAAACAAACACGGGCTAGAGGTATAGGAGAAGCGGACCAAACTTTAAGGACACATAAGATTGTTACGTATAGGTATACTCTTACCTCAGTCTGGCCGATCGAACGGCATAATTAACGAAATAATACGTTTTAGTCCAATTGTTGGTAATTGCCTTTAACCTAACAGCAGCAGCATTTATATTTTGAAACCACAGTATAGACTACATTACATTGCAAGGTAATTAAAACCGCATGTGTGCTACTTGTTTCCCGTTTCTTTCGCCCGCCCCTACCCTAAACACAAAATTATAAAACAAAAAGTAACGGTCTTGGAAATATGAGGTTGACAAAATTATGAATAAATATGACAGCAGATAACTTTAAATACACCTTAGTTAATTCTTGTCTCATTTCCAGTCATTGAATCACGAGGCTTTTCCGTGTGATTGCATTTGTAGAACCCTTTTGTTCCATGGACTGGTCTCATAGGGTCAACCATGGCTTTGTAAAATCGTCAGCCGGTTTTAAATAAGAGAGGTATATGAGGTATGAGGCATGTGATTGAATAAATAATTCGCCCACTTAAAGAATTTGACATAAATGATCGTTACCTGGGCGATAAAATATATGATTCCACAGTTTAATGGGGAGTTTAACCCTTCAGTCGATAGATCCTTCATTCCTCGCGTATTTAAGGGGGCAAAATAATACGTGACAAAAAATATTTCCGCTGATCAAGAATAATTTTTTTTCCAGATTGTCAGAATAAGAAAGATGTAATTATTCTCTGGGATGGTTCTGACAGTATTTCTAGAAAAGCTTTTAATAAAGAACTTGACTTTGCGGCACAGATAGCCGAAGGCTTACCTTTGAACGAATTTGAGGGATACACAATTGGAGCTGCAGTGTTCAGTCATGATGTACAGGTCGTCCCCTTGAAGCCTTTCCAGAGCGCTAACGATTTTGCAGAAGAGATTCGTCGGTTGCCGCACGAGATGTGTGAGACAAACACGCATTTGGGTTTACAGCGGATGAGGAACATTTTCACCGAACAAGGTCGTTTTGGCGTGGAACGAATTGCAGTAGTGTTGACTGACGGAAGAGCTAGTCAAAGCAAAGAGACCCAAGCTCAGGCAGATTTTGCAAAAATGGAAGGAATAACCATAATAACAATTGGCATCGGTTTCGAGGTCGATGAACTGGCTATTCGAGAAATGGCTTCTACAAGCAGTTTAGCATTTCTTACGCCAAGTTTTGAAAGCTTAATGGACCTAGTTAAAACAACACTCATAGCCATTTGTGAAGGTATGTACCCATTTTGTAATCTAATTGCTGACAGCAAGCCATGTATATTAGGTTTGCAGTCATTAGCTTGTTAGTTATTTGTAATTTAATGTGTGGTTCATCTCAAGGTGCCTTTTTGTACGACACCAGTGACATTTTTCAACAGCAGAAGCCCTTCAATTAATCAAAAATCAATCACATTCTAAAACTTGATTGACCTTATTTGACTACAAGGGGAGCATTCACATAAGTGGATCCCAATGAAGCGCTTATTTTCATCAAATGAACCAGCCAGGAAAATATTTGATGATGATTTTCTTTTATAGGTGAGCAGTCTCCGAAAATATCTACAATAAAGCGTTGTAAACCGTCTGAAGCACCAGCTTTATTCTGTACTGCTCACCAAGAGACGAGCACATCAACAAGACTTTTCACCGACCACCCAATAATTGTGACGAGTGAAACAAAAACATTAAGGCCATCAACAGCGCCAAGGGTAACAAGCTTAGTCTCCACACAGACGGGCACCCAGTCATCCATCAAATCAACATCAGCCTATAATGCTTCAGAAACGTCTTTGTCCACGAGCACACAGCCGACAGATCTTACAACTAGAGATATGACGACGACAACCTTAATACCAGACATCAACAACATGTCCCCGGGGGATATAATGACAATTACAATGCCAGAAACAAAAGAACTAAATACTACACCAGATACTTTTACTCCCTCAACAAATATAATCATCGCTACAGGTGGTGTTGGCGGTGAGCCAGACGAGCAGACCATTCCTCAACCGGACTTTTTTTCAACACCAAAAGAAACGCAACCGGCAACTTCCACGCCTGTTGTGAAAATTACCACAGATGACATGACTACACGTGACGTGACAACAACACTGTCCGTGAGTCTAATCACACCGGAAAATATTACTACACGTAGGGTAACAGATGATGTAACGTCTAGACAACCTGGTGTGACAACACTATCAGTTGGTAAATCAACACCACCAACAAGTGTAGATAGAACAGTTCCTGGTATAATAATTACAGCTAAACCTGGAGACATAACTACTGGTAGAGTAACAGATGATGTGACTCCCAGACAACCTGGAATTACAATCCAACCAACAGGTATAGATACAACACTACTTGGCATAATAACTACAGTCAGACCTGGATATATTACTACAGGTAGAGTAACAGATGATATGACTACCAGACAACCAGATTTTTCAACTCCCTCAACAAGTGTAGAGACAACAGTTCCTGGAATAATAACTACAGTCAACCCTGGAGATAGTACTACAGGTAGAGTAACAGATGGTGTGACTACCAGACAACCAGGTGTTTTAACTCCCTCAACAAGTGTAGAGACAACAGTTCCTGGAATAATAACTACAGTAAGGCCTGGATATATTACTACAGGTAGAGTAACAGATGATGTGACTACCAGACAACCAGGTGTTTCAACTCCCTCAACAAGTGTAGAGACAACAGTTCCTGGAATAATAACTACAGTAAGACCTGGAGATATTACTACAGGTAGAGTCACAGATGATATGACTACCAGACAACCAGGTGTTACAACACCGTCAACAGGTGTAGACACAACAGTTACTGGAACAATAAATACAGACAGGCCTAGGGATATTACTAAAGGTAGAGTGACAGATGAGTTGACTACCAGAAAACCAGGGATTACACCATCAACAGGTGTAGATACAACAGTTCCCGGAATAATAACTACAGTCAGGCCTGGAGATATTACTAAAGACAGAGTAACAGATGATGCGACTACAAGACAGATGGATGTTACTAATGCATTACCTGGTTCAACATCGACAACAGTATTGTTTCCTTCGGCAAAGAAACTTGTTGGTCAAAGTAAGTCTTCATCAGTTTAAAACGTTACAAGCGTTAACATTTTTCTTAATAATAAATCTAGTTGATATTGGAAGGTTCTTGTTATTTAAATATATTTTTAGTAGTGATTTACTCAACTCAAACTTTTTGCCGGTTTACAATGTGTAAAATGACCGTTATACCAACCATCTAAATGACAATACATCAACAACGTATATAAACCTAAGTTTTTACCTGTTTATTATAGGTAAAAATGTAGTATTGATATAGATTTTTAAGAATTGCTGCACAGTATACTACGGACGCAGGAAGAAGACAACGAAGTCAACCTTTGAATTTATTTTTTGTGTATTTTTAATAAAACAAATTCAGCCTTTAATTTATTTGGCAGAAACGTGATATTTCATTGGTTCAATATTTTACTGTCTAGGTGTATGCGATGACTGTGTCTTCATGAACGGAGTAGGCTATAATCCACACGACTTACACTGTAACCTGTTCTTTCAATGTTTCTGGAATGGTATATTTTTGGAACCACTGGTGAAAGCCTGTCCCTTTGGGCTGTTCTGGGATCAGGAGAAGTTAATTTGTACACATCCTTCTAAAGTTCCATGTGTTAACGGTGGGTAACTAAGCATTTCATTATTACTTAATTCAGGCGGTGAATATCGTTGCGCATGTACTTTTTATTCTATGAGTGCTGTTTTAAATTTTAGTGCTCAACGGGAAACCCGAAATATTAAATAGGGGACGTTTCAGGTAGATTATTCATTAGCACACAGTCTTGAACCGACTGAGGAGCGCACAAAAATTAATTGTTGGCACTACTGAAAGTGTGCATCAGCAGACTGTAATCAGCAGTTCTGACAAATTCATGTATGGTGGGCCAGCCAAACCATATTGCTCCTATTTGTCCAATAAATATTAACCACAGCACACTACTTAGCTGAAACGTTGTATACCAGATATGCATTTGTAACGTTGCACAGTAACCTGACAACGTTACTAGAGCATCAATCTTACCTGAAATTCGTTTGTTAGTTTGTACACAGTTGATATAACGTTATTATAACGTTGTCAAAACGTGTCAGGAAACGCTGTAGTTGAACGTCGTAACAACAGAAATCGTATCATTGTGACTTAGTTGTGAATTTGTTAACGTTTTGCACTACGTAATGACAATGTTGTGAAATTTTGCAACAACGGTATTACAACGTAGCTATTACTTCCTGTTTCGTTGTTGTGTGGTTGCATTCTAACGTTGTGGCAACATGACTGGTAGTCCACAAACTTTCGTTGTAACAACGTTACACGACCAAAATAAAACGTTGTCGCACCGTTGTTTGGTTTGCTGTGGATCAAGATATGTTTTGGTCAATTAATTTAGACCTCGTGTTTTAGTGGCGATTATTCTGATTACATGTATTATATAACATAAGTAAATGTATAGTGAATAAGCAATATGGCATGGAGGGTCCACCATATATACACCAGTAACTATCTCAATGACCAAATTAGCTCTATTGACCATTAACACTATTCATACACTAAAGAACAGCATTTTTCCTAGCTGCTGGTTAAATGCTTTGTATTCAGGGTCAGCTTATTGTTTGTTATCTCCTCCTTTAATATGATCGCTGGTCCTAAAGGCTGATTGAAGTTACAATACATATATTTAGAATAAGGAGGAATTTATGACACTAGATAGAGATTTATTTAAACTTAAATACGTTCATAAGTGTGTTTTTCAAATTACAGTCATGTGTGTATTTATCCGATGTTAGATAAACAGGATTAAATCCCAATTACAAATCATTGACCAGCATTATTGTGGGAGAAAAACCGGATAGTAAAATAACCCAGGAAACCCACGACCTTCCGCTGGTTGCCACATACCAACCCACATACGGTTCGTGGGAATTGAACCCGCGACCCCAGAGGTGAGGGGGATATATGGACCAGAAGCATACACTCACTATAGCGTACACTCTAGTAGACCACTCCATTCCTACCATTAACATAATGACGTATGTATGCACTTATCACCAGGTTATTATTGAGAGCATTCATTAAATGTTTTTCATACCAATTAAAATACAGATACACTTACTAGCCCGTCTAACATGCACTGTGCCCAACTGCTCGCCAATTTGGGTACAGTACGGACTGCTAAACACAAAAGGAGGCGCTACATCTAGATCCGGGTTGAATTATGTCCCAACTAAATGTCGGGTCTACGATTTGTAGGTCATACAAACAAATATCATTATGAAACAAGGGCATTTAAGCAAACTCTTTTAAAACAATTTATGTAAATAAATAGTCTTAATTTCGAGTTAGGTGCACGATTGGCTTTTCTCATACCTTCTCGCGTTACTTGCCATACACAGGCAGTCAGTCAACGTGTTATGGTGTTGCCGAGAAGGAATGATAATAAAGCCAGTAGCGCACCTTAATGTTAATTTCCCGCGCCACGCAGGTGAGTTTTAACCGAAAAGCGTAATTGGTATTTCCGTACCACACGTGACAATGTAATGGGCCTTCCCATGCTCTATTTGCCCTAAAATACTGATGCCCCTTCCGCGTTTACAATCCGGCTCATAGTTCTCATCAGTCTGGCCTGCTTATGGCATGTGTGCCGGGCGGACCGTGGTTCAAAATTATCCTTCTGGGGGAGGTGGGAGTCGGGAAAACGGCTGTATTCCAACGTATAAAAGATGACGTATTTCGACCAACCAAGAAGGCCACTATATGTATTGACTCCTGTACGCGTGTAGTTAACGTGAATGGGACTGATATTTCGGTAAGTGTCTGTTACACTTCTCTGGTACACAACTTACTATAGTATGTATAGACGTATACATGTATGCTACACTAAGACCTACCTATGACTGAGTTATGTTTTGACAAGAATAAGGCTTAACCCAGGGTATATTAGCAGACTATGTATTTGCACTTCAGTGTACTGAGTTAGGTGCGCGATTGGCTTTTCTCATACCTTCTCGCGTTATTTGCCATGCACAGGCAGTCAATCAACGTGTTATCTTTAACGTCACGTGATGTTTTGCCCAGAAGAAATGCCATAATAAAGCCGGCAGTGCACCTTAATGAGTGTGCTGTCTCTAAATCAGAGCAACATATACCTTATCACCGCGCGATATCGGGGTTCAATCGTAAACTGAAAGAGTGCTGGGACTCGTTTCACAAAGCGATCTTAGCTTACGTTGAACGTAACTGTCATGGCAACACTATGTCTTCAACAGTGGTCGTCA
>JARFOD010004979.1:0-11666 GCA_031763545.1 Mopalia muscosa | reverse complement strand
AAAAATCAGAGAAAAATCAGAAATAGTTTTTTTGAGGCCGGCCATAGCGGCCTATCGATTTCCAACTTTCACCATTGATTTAGATAGGCAGGACGTAGGGCTAAGACGGAGGATTTAGCCCTATACATTGTGCTAGCGCAGAGCAGCAAATAAAAGAAGTACAAAAGAAGATGGCCTGGATATATCTTAATTAGAGTCAATGTCTCGACGTAGGAAGTTGTATCGATTATATTTTAGAATGGAAGAGAGTTTGTCTAAAAACAGAAGAGGGTATAGATACTTTAAAGACGGGATTTTGACTAAATAGGTTACTTGTTGAAGTAGAATTGAGAAGCTGAGATGATAACATAATGAGAAAAAGTGTATGGATTTTCAACTTCTGGATTTATTGATACAAAACGTATAATAACTTTGTTTTAGTATCACCAGTTATAAACCACTTTACGTGTAAATTTGGAATCAAAAAATGGCTGGTCTGTGAGTTGTAATTTATGGCGGTTTTGGTCGAAGGTCTATTGACCTTGTTCATGCCATGTTTACCGGGTGAAATAATTCTGTTCTTCTCGACACTGTATGTTCTGTGAGTTATTCCAACTCTAGAAAACTTAATGAACGTATTGAGGTGTGATGGTATCTAATTGATCATGGTATAGTGTCGCCGTCAACATGAACATAACACAGATTCAACATGAACATAACACAGATTGATTTAAGACAGGCCTCCTGACAAAAGTTTACAAGGTTCGATAGAAAACACTGACGACAAAATATAAGTTTATTTTCCGTTGTCCCGAATGAATGTCTCTGTTCTTTGAAACATGTCCCGAGAAATGCTTTAGACCAATGGACCACATCTGATAGATAATCCATGGATAATTGGGTGTGTTTAAAGGACATAATGTATAGTTTTACACTGGTTCGTGTTCTTGATGTTAATGGTCTGTAGAAATGATTTGGTACGCTTCATTTAATAAAAGTCAATAAGCAGTGAATAACAAATCGATACTGTCCAAACACAATTTCTTTTATTTCATTGTACATGCATGTATTTAGTACTCTTTACTTAGTCTTTCTAAACTTTAAAATAAAAATATATAATTTATTTATTACAAATATAATAATTATAAAGTCTAATCGTTTGTTCATAATTTATATACTATACCTTTGAACTAAAACAAGAGAAAAATAATTTATTACATAACTTAACGGAGACTAGATACAGAGTTCTGACTCCTTAAAAGTCTATCATACCGTGTAGCCTTATTTAGAGATGCAAAGTTACTATAGTAAGGGAGGAGGGGGGATTAGAAATGCTATTCGGCGTCCACCCGTCCGTCACACATGTTTGTAAACACGCTAGCTTAAAAACAAATTCACGGATTATTTTCAAACTTGGTATGTAGCTTTCTCCTGTTAAGACGACGCCACGGCGGATGGTATTGCATTTAACCAAATTCCGTTAAACGAGATGTCCATTATTATAAAATTTTAGCATTTTCATGTCTGTAGGTGTTGTGAACACGATAAGTAGAGAATAAATTCACAGATTAACATAATCTAGCTTCCTTTCTTTAAGACAATGGATCAGCCTGAATTTCCACTAATTCCTTAAGACAAGACGGCCGCCATTGCATTATTTTACAATCGTCATTATACTGTAGGAACTGTTAGGAACAATATATGTCTCCTATAGTCTCCTCTACAAAATGGCCGCCAATACATCATTTTACAATATTCATGCCTATGTGCTCTGAACATGATAATTTTTAGATCAAATTCACAGATTGACTTGAAACTTGAAAGTTAGCTTCTTACTATATACTAAGACATAGAATTGCATTTCATCAAATTGCTCAAAACGATATTGTCGCCATTGCATAATGTTTAAAAAAATATTATTATTTTGAGAACAAATTCACTTAATAATTTGAAACTTTTATGGTAGCTTCTCTTGTATGAAGACATAATGGGATTTCATTTCTCCAACTCTGCAAAACAAAATGGCAGCTATTGCATAATTTAATATATTTCAAACTTCGAAAACAGTTAAACCCAGTTAAAAAAAATCGATAGGATTGCATTTCATTTAATTCCGCAAACCAGAATGTCCATCACTCAAATTCAGGTATTAACTTCAAACTTTGCTTTCTCTGTTAATACCATAATATTATATGTGGTTGTATTTCACTAGACTTCACGACAAATATGGCCGACATTGCATATCACACCAAAATGATGATAAACACCATAACTTTTACTCTGTGGTTCTTTGTAGCAAAAAAAAGTTCTTAAACAAAATTAGGAAAAGGGGTTTGATTGGGATTATGAGCATATTCTTTCGGACAAAGCCTCTAGTGGTGGACCTGCCAGCTACGCAACTTGTTAAATACATATTTAACTCTAACAAGATCAGAATTGATAATACGGGAATATTAATCTGAATAAAGGGGGTCAGTCTATAGTAAATACAACTGTTATCGATCTTTTCCAAAAATCTGATGCATCTCAATTAAACAGTTTAATTGCTTTTAAACGCTAAAGCTGAAACAGGGTAATACACGTATCTTCCAGGGCAAGGTGGAAAAGAAGGTTGTTGTACTAAGCCTCTCTTCAATTCATAACTTGCTGCCAGAGAACCAAAAACCAGCCTCTCTTCAATTCATAACTTGCTGCCAGAGAAAAAACCAGAAGTGACTGAAGCTCCTTTGGAATCACCATTGGGACTGAAGAAATGGCCGTTTCAGTTTTCAATCATTATTATTATCCGGTTCAGTCATCTTGTATATTTACAAACGCTGCTTTGGCATAATGCAGACATAGTCGTGGGGCAATTCTATCAATCAAACACAGTACCGTTTTGATGTTTCTAACATCCATGTACATGTATAGTTTCAAATATATTTCTTAGGTTTAATATATTTTTTACAAGGTTTCAAAAGCTACTTTTAAAAGGCTTGCAGGGTTTTTGAAAATGCAGAATTTTTTATCTGATCTATTTACCGATAGATCAGATAGATATAGTTCAAAATTATGGGATACATGCAGCATATAGCTGTTTCACCGAAATAAATATATATATTAAAAAATGTATATATATATTTTCATAAAGAGAAGTATTTAAGGGTTCATGAATTGAGAAAATAAACAGATATGTATGGTAGAAGAGTATAGAATGTAGCTTCGCCTAAGTCAAAGGTATGGAATGAAAAAATAATTCAACCCAGTTCTAAACTACCTCTCCGGTATACAGTTTTTATATTATTGATGTAGATTTGTCATAAGTCCTTATTCAAAGGCTTTCTAAGGCATCAGGCACTGATGCTGTACGATGCGACCAATCAAGTGATTAGCATATCCTGACCAGGTGTTGAGGAGCACCTTTGTGATTTGTCATTCTAAACTAACCAATCGACGCCAATAAGTAGTATATTTTGAGACATTTGCATCAGAAAAAATCCAATAGCAAAGGCTGTTTTTGTCTGCATGGTTTAAATTACTTTGATCGAGGGACATTATCGGTCAGATTTAATATTAAGATTTAAACCGGGACTAGCCAACGCTTTGGCCAAGTATGTATAAGCGCGTTACCTTAGCCTTTATATGAATGTTAAGAAAGCTGTACACCTATTGCAATGTGAATCACAATCGATATAAGCTTTCATTGACTACCTTACACAACATTCCCGATAGTCTGAATTGATCCAAATGTCTTTGTACGAGACCAACACTTCATTACACGCTAGGTACACCAGCAAACAAAACTGTCTTGTCAAATCAGTTAAAACCTCAATAGTAATCCATCAAAGTATTTCGCCATGCAGTATCGTATCATATTTTAATCACAAAGCCTCGTTACTTATCTGTTAATATGATTATTAATCTTTGTCATGAAATACATATTTCCAGGTTTCTTTAAAGTTAGCGAAGTGTAGATGCGATACGGGTTCGGTCTTGTATATGACCAGAGTGTTCTGAGACGAACAAAGAGGGTCGCCGCACATGAGAGGACACGAAACACCGTCACGGTATCTGAAATATGTATAGTTTCAAATTACTTTTAATTTCAGGATTCATTAATGATAAAGATCTAGCCCCCCGAAACTACTCTATATGTGTTTATCTGCGCGTGGCAAAGAGACAGCTCACATATTTAAGTGTACAATACCCCTTCCTCTCTAACACTGGTAGGAAGCGCCCCCGCACCCCCTGTAAGCCCGCCCCCCACACACACACCCAAAGTTGTTTCGCAAGTTTTTTTCAATTTTATATATCCTGTGCCAGCGCCTTTATGACTTGGTGTTCTGACTAATATATATTTCAAATATCTAATCTAACTTAAATTCAGTCGTAATTTCAATTCTTAATATAAATCTAACTGATAATAGGATATCCGAAATATGTATTTATGTGTAAGGAATGTATTTCTTCAATAGTTAATAAAGTTAGGGGTGCGAAAGTACTTGTTCACTTAAAACGCCATCGAGTTCGAGTAATTCGTCTGGTATTGACGTTCAACAAGAAGCAGATGGGCCTTGGGAGTTACATGTATTCTGCGCCACAGCCGTCGTTTGTTATACACTTCATTGCTCTCACAAGCACACTTACTCGCTTGTATCATGGATACATTGATGTTGTTGTTGTAGTACTGTTTCCAGCCAAAAAAAAAAGAGAAAAAGGATGGCATAGGAAGAGAATAATCACACAAATACATCAAATAGTTTCAAAGATAAAAACAAACCAAACAAAATCGTATTCATCTTTTACCGTTTCACTCAGTCAATAAACTTTATTCTTCTTTTAGTGATACAGAAATACTTCCTTGACGATGACGTGGTATAACTATACACAGCGTTTAATCTCAACCTTAAGACTGGTCTCATCTCTATTTTACAATGACATCTAGTGTTAGCCTCATCTTGTCAAATTAAACTTTACTTTAATATAAAAGGCAGTATCCGGTGTATGTGTTTAAACAAAATATCCCTTTGACCAACTATGAAACCAAAATCAGTTATTGTAACATTTTAAGGGTTTTTTAACGGCAAAATGAATTCCAGCCATTATATTATTTCTTGTTGTCTGATGTCCAACTGCTTGTAGTCCTCCAGATTACCGCAGTCCGACCTGCGGTTCCAATTGTTTAAAGTGTATATTACCTGACACTACACTTGCCATCAGTGGATTACAAGTTGAGTTGTCGATAATATGCCCCTCTGCCACCGCCTCACAGTCTACAAAAATAATATATAAAATATTTATGGACATGTCAACGTGGATAGGCTCCCGCGATCGTGAATATCAAAATTTGGAGTTGTTTCTATTGTAAATTACAGAATTAATTTTTAAACATCTGAGTTAAGGAGCGAAGCTGTTTTGTTTGTGAAAATCTGGAAACTAAATACATATCAAAAAAAGGTAAGAGAATGTTTTAGAACTGAGCTGTAATTACTATGTATTTCATTTTGTTTTGATTGCCGGAGTCCACTATCGGAGTCTAGTGACGTCGACGCCAGGTTATTGGAGCTAGTTAGTTGGTGGTTATTAGAAAGACGAATCATCTCCCCTATTCACTGCCTCTTTACTGGGCTGGGCTTTCAAGGAAATCGAGGGGAATTCCCCCCTCTCAGGCGACACCATCAGTGACTGTCCCGTCCTTCAATACTCTACCGTTTACTTTCAATTATAATTGTATACAACCCGGATCCTCAATTCTTGCATGTCGTCTGACATGAAGCCTATATACACGGACAATTGAACACCATAATGATCGGTGCTGTTGTCCAAATAATAAACTTTAAAGCATAGGAAAGCATGAAATGTCGGGAAAACACAGGAACCTACAAAATGGTCCAGCCGCCTTACTTCCGGGTTATTTAAAATAAAAGGCGATTGTTCCACTACACTCCCTGGCATCGGTTAACTTATTTAACATCTCTATTGAACCAACTTGAAACCTGTTAAAATGATCCAACAGAGGAATTGAAGTTAAAGGAGACTGACTCTTATCACATTTCCTCATCGATTTCTCTTTCAGAATGATTAAGTTAATTGATGATACAATATATGGACGAATTACATAGCTCGTTTATATTTCATGGGAATACAATGCAGCGTTGAAGTTTAACAAAATTATCAAATATGTTTTAAAAATGCGGACATGTTCAGAAACCAAACTATGGCATATACCTACCATTATTACCGTTAATTATACTGTTGTGCACTGTTAAAACAAAACTAAGTGCACAAATGGAATAGCAAGACGCACCATTCCAGTATTATACTGAAATGTATAAAATGAGTTGTTACAAATGTTCACTGTTTGTCGAGATAAGCTTTGAATAGCAACTTATGGTATACCTTACCCGTTGACCTAACAAATGACAATATATGCAAGTAAGTTATGCTCCGTATAAACGTAATAATAACCAGGGGGGCATTTCAGTATTTGACTGAAGAATGTCAGTTTGGTTTTGAAATACCCAAGGTACTGAATATTCGGCCCGCAAACCAAAATCTGACATATCTTAATCATTGACCTACAAAAATGCAAAATGCAAATTAGTTATGGGCTGTAGAAACATAAAAAGAGCAAGCGGAACTATTTCAGTAGTTGTTTGAAGTATTTTCCAAGTTTTACTTAAAAGTATTAAACGGTTTTCCATAAATATATGCTCCGGAAACCAAAACCAAAGACATTCAGAGCGTTACTTCGTAGTGGGTTACCGTTATAATGTCACTCTTTCTACTCGGTTGTTTTCCCCACAAGTTTGTACGATTAGCATTATACGAGATGAAAAGAGCGGCCATGCATATATCTTGATAAGGGTGTCAGGATACAATCTAATGCGATTCTACATTATGTGCTCAGTTTTAAGTAAAATGTTCCTCTCGCCTTTGTCATTTCGTACATAACAGACTCGGTTTGAAATTCAGCAAAGAGACATTTTTAGGCGCATGTATTTTTTAACGAATCTGTCAACGGATTTAAAAAAATCCTTTTTCAAATTTGACAGGTCGCTATGATTTTCAATTGATTTTTTGTTAGTTTTCAATCTGCATGTATTTTCACTGTCCCGTATTGTACTCAAATTTAGTGTTGATAAAAAATTTACAGCTGTACTTCTTGGAACTAAATTCAAACCCACACATTAAACCACATGATCCCCATTTCATAAAGACCAGCAAGTCTGCACAGCGAGGCCAATGCAAGCTGACAAGGTTATTCTGCCCATTTGCACAAGGGGCATCCACGCAGAAATGGCGACTATCAGGGGTCGTTGGGAGCTAACGGTATATATTTTGAATAAATAAAAAGAATTTTCTCGCCTCCTCCGGGCTTCGAACCCGGGACCTTTGGGTTACAGGCCCTACACTCTACCGACTGAGCCATATATATTCCATGCATGCTTGAGAGATTTAAAAACTCTGAAATTATGAACGCCATATTTTATGACCGGTATGTTAAATTGTATCCTTTCTAGTGATACAAGGTCAATTCTTCCCAGGCCCTCGCTGAATGTCCAAACTTATTATAAATGATTAAACTCCAATGTGGATGACCACCGCACATATTAAACGGATGCTCACAATAAATGGGATATCATGTTGGAACAAAGACTGTTTCCATGGTATAAGCCAGGCATTTACCACACTAAAAATGATTGTAGAAGTCGAATGTGAGTGAGGGACAACTAGCAGAAGGAGAATTGATTGTATGGATGGACTGATTGCGCCAATATTAAGACCATGGCTTGACGGCTTCGAGAGGAATCTGAGTGTCCACGTGAATTGATGGGAACGGACAACGTCAACAAACAAAGATAGCCGTCCTTACTACGGAAGTTGAGATCAAAAGCTCTTGTCAGAAATAGTCTCTTAAAATACATGATTTCAAATCTCCTACAATGTCTAATCACTCTATGAGTTGATGAATATGATTTATGCACCTTGCTTACTAAAAACATTGGGGGCGCTTGATCGTCCAGAGAAAAAGGTCGAAGTCAAAGACAGACGACAATCAAATGTGACCATCAAAAGACATCGTAACTTCCTTGTTTGGCCATCATCTGTGGTTTAGAATCTATAATTTAATCTAGATCGTCATTTCCATGGTTGTTTTCTGAGTGGATATTTAGTGAGGTATATACAGTCGTGAAATAAGGTGATTCAATGCCAAACAATCCGATAACTTTTCCTGAAACTGGTGATCAAGTTATTGAGGTAGTTAGTTATCGATACGCGCTGGGAATGCAGAAATTAACGTCACCTTATATATGTATGATTGTCCTTACTTGTTATAAAACGTTAAACCCCAGTATGCAGAGGACCCCATGGCTTAATCAGAAATGAAAGGTCCAATTGTATCAAGGATGGCTGGACATTGTCCTGAGAGGATAGTTGATGTAGGAGAATTTGGTGTAAGATGTTTGATCGACACGGGAGACCAGGTATGGACCATCACTGAGGGATTTGACGAAAATAAAATTATAAAAGGACACCTTAACCATAAACTTCGAAGCTCACGCCCGACTGATGACATAGACAAAATTATAGGTGATAGGTGATATACCTACATTTAAAAATACAGTTTCAATTAATGACTCTCGG
The DNA here is from genome assembly GCA_031763545.1 of Mopalia muscosa. Taxonomy (NCBI): domain Eukaryota; kingdom Metazoa; phylum Mollusca; class Polyplacophora; order Chitonida; family Mopaliidae; genus Mopalia; species Mopalia muscosa. Next base: position 3,059 of record JARFOD010004979.1, on the reverse strand, counting down.
CGTGATGACTCAGTTGGTGTTAGATATGGTGTCCGTGGGACAGCAGGACACAAACTTATATACTCATTACACATTAATGTTAGAAATCAATAGTGCTAAGCCCAACAGTATTAGAAGGACTCAACTGTTACTAGCTTATCTGAAATATTATTGGAGTTTCGTGATCAAAATAAGTGCTAAATTATATATGTTCATTTTCTTTGAAAAAAAAAAAATAAAGTAAATAACCCCCCCCCCCCCCTCCAAAATATAATAGGTGCGTTCGGTCTTGGATCGAAAAAATTCTTGGGCAAGACAAATAAAATCTTGGAGAAGAAAAATTAAACCTTGGACAAGAAAAATAAATTCTTGGGCAAGAAAAAAATCTTGCATGAAAAAAAACCCTCGGAGTTAAATTTATAAATTTTGAATTTTTCCGTTTTGGCGTGCCATATGAACGCATTTCAGGTTGATTCCCATGTCCCATATCATTCTGTGTTCACAAAGCACACATTGAAGATTTTATTATAAATTTTAAAAAATCCGGCTTATCCGAAATATAACGATGTTTGTACAGAAGGTAGATACTCGTTTAGATTGCCGGCGTGGCGATATATAATTATATACACAGTTTAAAATTATTCTGTTCATATTGTTGGAACACCCCGAACATTTAAAAGTCGAAAACTACCATGTTGTTCCTTTGATGACATTTTAATTGAAGGCATTTTAATTCTCCGCGGGAGTCGCTGATACGGGTCATTTGACAACACGTGTACCTTGTCATATCAGAAATCTTATATTATACAAAAAAATGGCTGTGCGATTTCGATTCTTTAGCAGCACACGAAGTCTATCAATTAGATTGGAGATCAAGATTACCCCCCCCCGTTAAATTTGTTTTTCGTGTGTTTTGATTTCTCTTTTCCTGGACGTGTCTTGGCGTCACGTTAACAAAGACCCACAAAGTCCGTCATGGTGCAATCAGATTCGCCCGTTTAATTTATTTATGTTTCTATCGTCCAGATAAGCGATGCCAAATATTCTATTCTTTTCCAGCTGCAGCTTTAACAGAATCATATTACGGTATGAAATAGGAGAGAGAAAAAGCTTCACACTCCCGTCGTGTGATTTATGTTCAGACTCCCCGCAAATATATATGTGTAAACATAAATGTCTGTGTACTGTAAACTCACTATTTAATCCAATAGAAAATTAACAAATCAAAAATAACTAAAATTCATGTCTTTAAGTTTGTTTAGCCAAGAAAATAAGTATAGTAATAAAAAACTATACTTAAAATGTGAAAGTAAACTTATTTTCTTTTGAATATTTGTAAATAATGTTCCATTTTTGTGAACAAATCAAATTCGTACAGTTCCTGTAAATATATTTTCAATGTATAGAAAAAAAATGTTGTTTTTCATCACCAGGAATCAAAAATTAAGGTGTCTAGAAGTAGTTTTAGTTTTGTTGTGTTTTTATGTTGATTTGTCCAAGCGTGAGAATAAACATGCTTAATTAATATGTTTCAAATCCATATCGAGGCAAGCTGATCAAAACATTGATGGGTAGAAAGGTCCCAGAACCAGGCGTTTCGATGGATTGAGCTTTCTTAATATATATGTTTGATTTTTTCTCTCTCTATATTGACACAACTAAAAGTACAGTGTCGTGGACTGTCAGAAAAGCCAAATGAAAACCAAGACTTATATCATAATCGAATTATTCTATTGTGTATGTTCAAAGTGTTCGTACAAAACTAAAGCACAACAATAATACCGGTATGTTATATATAAGATCGATTTGAACTGTGCTAACCATTTAATAAAATTACGAACAAGTTCGAGTCCTCCAATGGGGACCATTACTATTTTGTAACATCATGTAGCATATAATTTTTTGACACAGACTGGGAACTTTGGGATAAACCCGTACCATTAATGCCTTACCAGGAAGTGACAAAGGGGCTCTACTTTTAACTAAAAAACCACAGATGCATAAAAATTAAAGAAAAAAAAAAGGTTATGTAGGTCAACATAAAATTTAACGATTTTATTCATTAAAGAATGATTAAACTTGTTAGTATCTTTATAATTTGTTTGTTTACTTGATTTGGGTGACTGGTATCTTTAAAAAAGCAATTGGATTGATCTATAGCTGACATTCTAAACACTATTCTCTGACATACCTGCGGAGATTCCAAATCTAAGGAGCCATCTTGTCTGGTTTCCGAAATATCGGAAACCAGCATTCAGCGCGCAGTGATACTCGTCGCATCACACCGTGGATGGACATCGGAAGACTTTGTAAACAACAGGTAAAAATGTCTATACTTTGGTTTCGGTTCTGTTGCATTTCCTTGTTCACTGCATAGACTCGCCTGTACAGATCAATAAACACAATTTTTTCTTATGATTTTCACTTATAAGCTCGCATGAATATATTTTTTTAAAAACTATAGGTCAAGTTCTATGTCTATACACCCAGCCAATGATCGAGTCTTAATTTAACTAAAATTAAAAGATATTAGCCATTCAAATTCGAAAAAGTTATTGGTAATAGAGGACACACAAGAATAGCCTTCAGACATTTACAAATAGATAAGTTGGCCATCTGAAATGACATATATATCGCCCGAGATATTTACGGTATGGAAATGGCCGAGAGGTGTTCCGACATGTATGTCACCCTATCTGGCGCAAGACGACTATTAATTTGTCATAAACCGTAATGTTAACGTTTGGCCGACAGCACCCTCCCAAACTTTCGTTGGACAAAAACGCCAGGCACATACTTTAATCGGTCGTATTGGAGTTCCCCATTAAAATCTTGACAGGGACTGGCCGTTGAAAGTTTAGGTTCAAAGCGTGGAGTGGGATAGGGGTTGCCAAGGTACCTTCAGAATGTAAACAAAAGCCCAGCCATCTCTCTATCGAATGGCTTTTCAAATGTAATAGTTTACGCCCTGTTTACACCAACAGTGAGATTTTTAGTCCACACTCATTCTGACTGTGGGCTATTCTCATCACTCTCCGTGGTCCGTCCGTCCGTCCCATAACAATTCTTGTTATCACTAT
>JARFOD010004968.1:0-11667 GCA_031763545.1 Mopalia muscosa | reverse complement strand
GCACTCGCCTTGTTCTAGTAAGCTTGTAAATGAATAAACAAATGAAACATTTGCGAAGTACTAACCATTCTGCTTAAGATGGAGAGTTCAAATTTGGAATGCAGCTTAATATGATGCTAAACTAACCTCCTATTGAAAATGGGATCATTCCGAACAAATTTCGGATTTCCATAGCAACATATATGTCGATCTGTCACTTTTTTGTCATGGCCACGGGAACAGGATAGAAGCCAAATCGCTTAAGACAGATAGTTCAAATTTGGAATGTAGCTTATTATGATGCTAAACTAAACTCCTATTGAAAATGGGATCATTCCGAACAAATTTCAGGTTTCCATGGCAACATATATGTCAAGTAAAGAAGGGGTTAATGTCGCACCTATAGCGTTTCTATGCTTGTTATTTCCACAAACTTACATCGATAGACTGCACAATGCATTATGCTAGCTTTAGGTCTACACAATATTCCACTTTTGATGGTTACAGCTAAAAGTTCAGCTTGTTTAGGGGGTGGAAGTTTACTAACAATGTCAGCATTCGCAAAAAATGCAGGATCAGACTCATCAGGAACAAACACAAAAGAATCCGATTGGATCTTCCCTGAGATTCTTCGCAGAAATATGCCCTCATACTCGGCGTGACCACGTCAATTTTTGCCATGTAATGTTCTTTATGATCCATACAAGGTACTTCGACTTCAACAACTAAAAAGTCTCCCTCAATGACTTCATCATCACTCACATAGTGATCAGTCTAACAGGTCAATGCGTGGGCTAGTTGAGCCATGATAAAGGGGTAGTTGAGCCATGTTCATCTAACCCACATTGGCGTGGATCCACTATTCCTTAACCTGCCATTGTTTGAATCATTCGAGATGCAGGTTAAACGGGAGATCAATATATAATGAAACAATATTAAGAAATATCAGATATGATGGTCTTATTTAATCGCAGGTTAACATGTTTAATAAACTTATTTCAATACTAGATACAAACCGCTTGCCTTTGTTGTCACAATTTCGCTTTGGGATGAATTAAATCTAGATTGCATCCAAATACAAGCTTGTGTTATTATAGCAACTGTATCTATGGAAAAACAGAAGTGCTGTTCCACACCCTGACACCAGATGGCGACACTAATATCGAATCTGTAACCATAAACTGTATACAGAGGGGTGGCTCAACTAACCCAGTCTTCCTCTACTCGCGATATCCCTATAACTTTCCATCCAAATCTCCAAGCAAAACACGGCACCAGCAAGTAAAGCAAATCCTTATTTGATGGGCATGTTGTTAGGCATTTGTAATCAAAGCAAGGTGATCGATTTATCATGCCAACGTCTATGCTTTCGTTTATTTTTATACGCAAAGCTCACAAAGTAGACAAAGTAGACCATGAAGCACTTTCTGGTGCAAATTGCTAGTCTGGGGAATTTGCTGAGATTTGATACACGGTATTATACACATACAAGAAAATCCCATTTTCACACATTATTATGCTTACATTCATTATAGAATATTTGTATTTTGTAACTTTTATATAATTTTGCTTATGTTTATAAATAGGAATAGATGGCTAAATAAATATATTGTAATGACAAAGAAACTGAATACTTGGTTAATGGCACCATTCACAGATAGCTGTATGTGATCTATCGACCCATGGCGCTATGGATGCACTATACATAACTCAGATTAGAAATGCACAGCCTTTCAAATACATTGTTTAACTTTGATTGTTTGAAATCCGAAAATAGCGGATAACAAATATCCCCAGTAAATGTAAAAACAAAATCCCCTGAAAATGGCATAGCTGAAGCAGCTTTAATTCAGATAGTTGTGTTTAGCAGGCCAACAACAACATGTTATTCCTCTTGAAAGATTTTACATTTTCTTAAAATTTGTGTTAACCTCTGCGTTACTAAAGCCTTCAGCTATATGTCACATCCATTCTAGAGTTAGTTGCTGCAATTGTAAGCTGTACATTGCAGTGTAAAACTTGTCCTTACTCTGACGTCACCTACCTAGTAGCTTCGCTTTCGATTCTCAAATAGGCATAATTGCTTCAGTTTTGTTTCAGGTCTTACGTATACGGACGGACTATGCTAAGGTTGTTCGGAGCGGTTGGGAACTACTTATTTTGTCATTATCGGTTCTATTATAGGATTCTAGGTTTGAAAAATGCATTTAGTTGACAAAAGTCCTTTTACAGAAAATAGTCGAGTTTCTCTCCGCGGTATGCCTCATAGTAACAGTTTCTCGTCGGGCGGTGCTTTTTATTTTACCGATATAACGGCATTACATAACAGAGTCGGTTGAAGGAGCGAGTGTGTGTGTGTGTGTGTGCGTGCGTGTGTGTGTGGAGGCGGGCTAATAATTTCTTAATTCCATACAAGGTACAATATATTGCAAAATTTGAGGGAACAAAATAGATGCCATCCAACTTATGCAAAGGGTGGAGTCACGTTGATTTGAAATTGGACCGATAAATGTCTCACATAGATATAATGGATTTAAACCGAACCTATGTTGACTATTCGCCTTTTGATGGATCAGCAAAATGGATGACCCAAGCAAAAGTTCTACCCACCTCAACCCATCGCAACAAATAAGCATTAAATAATTGGTACTATTTGATATACCACAATTTGCATGCTTTCAAATTGAGCTTCTTTCGCTGAAAGAATGTATAATGAACCATAAATATATTTTTAAAAGAATGTATGCAGGGTCAAATTAACATTGAATCCAAAATTATAGAATTTTACAGAATTATTGATATCGATTAATAGTTACACATACAGATAATTCGTTTTTCGACATCGATAAAAGAATTAACGGCATCGTTCAATAATGAAATATCATACACATCAATGATTCATTTATCGATATCGAAAAATCAGATTTAAATTGATCCTTATTTAGTACCGATTTAATTCTTAGAAACGTTAATGCAAATACATTTTCGACATTAAATGTGTGCACTATTAGCGAAAAAGAAGATGATCAATATTTTACTCTTTATTAGTATTTATGTGTTTTAATCCTTCAAAAAACAATCCATTGATACAGCCAGACCGTAATCGTCAACAAACTTTTTATTTAATTATTCTTTGGTTAAGAATAAATCAACAATATTTAATATTGTTTATAATGTATTTATGGAAAGTCAACTCTTCTCGCGATTCTAATAATATTGCTGTTTGCAGATACGAGGCCTAGACATTACTCGCCCTATCCCTAAAACATGCCATCTAAAACCAAAACACAGCACCAGCAAGGAGAGCAGGACTGTGGCAGACACAGGCTAAATGTCTTGCTATGTCCACATGAAAAACATTCTCTCTCCAGAACAGCGTGTATAGAACGTTAATGTGTAGGTGTTCGTTTGAAGATCACACTTCCGTTATACATAATATTTGAACGGACAATTTAAGATAATTGGAGTAACAATGTGGGTTACTTAATGCCAAATTAAACAATATTTTTGTTTTTGTAATCTGATAAACACAGGCTGCTAATGGCATTATGGAATAGAGTGAAAGCCACTGAAAATGTCACAAGTGAGAAACGGCTAAAAGTCCCTATGCCGTCTTATTTGATGGACATGTTGTCGACCACTTGTAACGAAAGCACGGTGGACGATTTAATACGCTGACGTTTATGGTTCATTTTGTTTTTATTTGCAAAGCTCACAAAGTAGAAGAATGTTTTCAAAGACTAAGATGCACTTTCCGATGTAAATGACTAGTCTAGGCAGCTCGCTGAGATTTGCTAAACAGTATTCTAGACATGCAATAAATTATAATTTTCACACAATGTTAAGGCCCGAGGCCGTGACTCGGTGAAAGCGTTTGCGCTTCCTAATCCTGCTCCAATTTACCGTTCACGGGTTCGAGTCCGTATGTCGACCATTAGGTATATGAATGAGTCACACGATGTGGCATCGGCAATCGCGTGGGTGTTTATACGAGGTTTCCCACCCGGTTTTGGTAAAGAACCGTGTGAGTGGACAGTCCGTTGTCATACCCTTCATAAGGGACATACCCTTGAGTACGACGTTAAACACCAATCAACAAACAAACAAACACTGTTATGCTTACATAATATTTGTATTTTGTAACATTTATATAATTTTTTCGTGTTTATAAATAGGCATTTATGGCTAAATAAATATATTCTTAAAACAAAGCGACTGAATACTTTGTTAATGACACCATTCTCAGATGGCCGAATGCGATCGATCGACCGATGGGGATTTTGACTGCACTATACATAACTCAGATTCAAAATACAGATGCCTGTCAAACATATTGTTTAGCTTTGATTGTTTGATATCCGGAAAAGGCGGAGAACAAACACCCGCGGAAAATGTAAATAACCCCTTGAAAAGGCTCAACTATTTATGTAATAATAGTTGACGTGTAACGGAAAGAAACAAAATAGAGGGAATCTATTGAGCATAGTTGCATACCTACAAATTGAGTCCACTTTGTCTTAAAATGGATAAAAGTAGTTAAAATCCTGGTTCTTAGTATGTAATTTCAGGCAGTAAGCAGCAGGCTTGTTGGTCTGATATAAATGTCACGTACTTATACAACAGATCGAAATGTACCATATCTTTGATTTAAATCGATTAAGGCAGCTTGAACGGATTATTGTTTCTTTTTTAAGGAGGCGTATTTGGAGGACTACGGATCCACCAGAGAGAGACGTGGTACAGATTCAAATAAAAGTTTTTTTCTCGCACAAAGCAAACTGGTACATTACAAGACTGCCACATATCACCAACATATATAACACATCAAAAATGCAAACGTGTATTGCACAAATAGTGTAACCTTGTAAAAAAAATTGAACTTCTTTGTCGTTATATTTTAGCAATTTATTTTGGCATTATCAGGAGTGAATTGGTGGAAACATTTCTTGCATTATATATTTAGCGCAGGCTGGTAACCCGATAAACATATATACTCCCACAGTATTAACAAAATAATTAGTACTAGGGTGATGTATATACAATTTAAACCTCTATCTATTGAGCTGAGACAATAAGCACGTTCTGGGGTTAATATTTGTATCTCATGTTAAAACCAAGCCATTGTCTAAACGGTCTAAGGTTTTTAATTGCCTACGTCAATGCATTCATTTCAAAACATCCATTTAATGTGTCAGATATTTTAGCATCACTATAGACGTTATTGGCATTCATTGTGCGTGTTCATGTTAAACGGATGTCTCCTTTATCAAGCCATGTTGGTTTTAACATGTTATAACCAGAACATGTGCGGCTAAAGATCTGTCCGTCACTGTCCGCCACAGACTTCTAGAGCCATCATTTCAAATATGAAATACAAAAAAGCGCGTAAAATAACTATGTAATTTAAGTCACATCCCAATCTGGATTAAAATAGGGTTGATTAAACGATGTATGCTTCACGGCGTGCTCTAGTGTAACTCATTTATGCGACAGCAGCAAAATTATTCCTGGGACATTCTTTCAGTTTCAATTCTTTGTGTGGCTATGGCAAAAACTCGCCCCTCGTGAAAACATATGTAAAGAAAAGTACCTGCCGTAACGACATAGTAACAAAAGCAATACATACGAACAACTGCGTGGCGGTAGACTTCCACTTAGCTTGATGGCTTCTTAATTGTATTTAGCAAATCTTCTGAAATCTTGGAGTATTTGAGAACAACGAAGCCAGCTTGAACATATCGGGATTTTTTTAAAAAAAGTATGTTTCTATGTAAAAAATAAAAAAATGCGCAAAAAGTTTTGTTATTTAAGTGACAGCCTAATCTGGATTGATTTAGGATTGATTGAACGACATATGTTGAAAGCCGTCTTTCATTTATATGAGGAAGGTGTAATGCAGCAATGTACCAATGTTTTTGGTACATAGTGGATTAAACATGATAATGTAGGAAAACGTGAAAATCCACAAAGACGGAAACTTCTGCGTCCTGGTGTGATGAGAGCCGGCATAAAATTTTTTCTCTCCCCTGTATTTGATGAGGTTACACTGTGAATCAAATGTCAACCCTTCTATTAGACAATCCCTGTTATGATGATGAAATCACGTAATTGGTATCCAGTATCTACTGGAAAAAAACTCACCCGAAAAGAGTAGAATTGTAGGAAGACCCCACGTATTGTAGAGTCGGGTTAGTATATGAATTAAGTATTTTATGGTTTTTCATTTGTTAATTTTCAATTTGTTGTTAACCGCCTGACGTCCAATTTCCATCGTGTTATCTTATTGCCACAAAAACCTACAAGGAGGAAATGTTTCGTGCTTTCAACAGTGAATACTAAAAAAATAAACCACTAAGCAAATGGTGGGCTATGTTAACACAAAACAGGATAATCCACAATGTGGGGAAACATTTCTGTTGAACTGTCACCATTTATCTGTAAGACCTTGCCAACGACTGTACGCTATACATGCTGCCAAACAAAAATTCATTCACATATTGTTTGAATATGTTATTATAAATAAAATGAATCAGAAAAGTGGCTGCTGTGATCTCAGAGGTTTAAATTTTAAATTAGAGAAAAATATAAAGTTATCCGCCTTCCCTTTGAATGTATGATACCAGTACACGCTGAACAGGTATTTACATATAGGCATGTATTTGTGTCTGTATACACCCATGTGTATGTATGTGCATAAATGTACGTGTTTATGTATATCTACGCACATGCATGTATATATTTCTACATATTTCTTTACATTTATTTAAAAAAACAAATTGTTCGTGCTCACTGAGTAAAAGTATATTGTATTATCACGCTATAAGCCTGGCTTTCTATGCTGCCTTTAGTCATGTTATTTTCACAATAAACTTATATTTAAACCCAAAACTGGAAAAATCAAAACATTGCGTTCTCAGACTATATTGACTGATACCACTGAAGCTGTTAGATGTCCATAATCAAACTGATCCTGGTGGCAGGTCACGCGATTTGATGGTACCGAGGGACAGATCAGAGGCAAGTGTCCAATCAAGTAAAAGACATCGATGTGTAAATTACGTGTGCTGCACCAATATATGGTTCACTATAATGTCACGGTGACCTCTGAACGCGCACACCAGGCATGCTCTGAATACAGAGCTTGTCTTGTGTCCTTTCATTGTTTGTGGTCTGTTATATTTTGGGTGGTAGCATTGGGTTGACACACCCTCCTTTGTGTGGACTGATCCATTTTCAGTTTCAAAATTTTGTGTGCACACATATGAAAAGAAAAGTACCTGCCATAACGACATAGTAACAAAAGAAATACATACGAACAACCGTGTGACCAGTTCACTTTCACGTAACTCGATGGCTTCATAATTGTATACAGCAAATCTTCTGAGAAACATTTTCGAGGATTTGAGAACAACGAAACCAGCTTGAACGTATTGGGATTTTAAAACACAGTGTTTAGGTAATTTTTTCTTGGATCTTTGTAATAAGAACAAAAGCACAAATTGAAACTGTTTTCCACATACTCGGGGATATATTTTCATTATAATAAAGTGCGGTACAAAACCTCCAATGGAAGTCACATAATTTTAGTTCCAGGCGTATGTGCTGAAAAGAATTTCACTTATGTGATAGGAGCAAACACGAAGGATATATACTGTCGGGCTCATGGGGCGAATTCGTTTCTCAGTATTTTTGATAATTTGAAATATTTTGAACATATATAAAATAAAAGTTTAATTTGTTCACACATATGTGAAATTCTTAATTAGGTTCTGGTGTTTTTTTTTACTGATGTGAAAAAGAATTTAACATATGTTGAACAATAATTTACATATGAGTGAAAAAGAATATTATATTAGTAAAATAAAAGCAAAACTAACTGAACAGTGATAATACAGATTGCAATATGGATCAAGTGAGACCGGAACCGTCAACGGCGTTTTGATTGAATTATTTCTTATCATCGTTATTTGCACGTTGCGTGTAATGCATCTATGAAAAGTGAACACAGCTAGCGACTCTAATAATATAGCTGTTTGCAGATACGAGGCCTAGACATACTTGCTCTATCCCTAAAACATTATATCTAAATCTCCAAACAAAACACAGCACCAGCAAGGAGAGCAGGACAGGCGCAGGCACAGGCTAAATGTCTTGTTATGTCCGTCTGAAAAACATTCTATTGTAGCTAATCTCCTGGACAGTGTGAGTAACACGTTAATGTGTAGGTGTTCGTTTGAAGATCATTCTTCCTTTATACATAATATTTGAACAGACTATAGGTCTACAAGATTATTACAGTTACAATGTCGAGATAGGTTACTTAATGTTTTTGTTTCTGTTATCTGAGAAACACACGCTGCTAATGGCATTATGGAATAGTATGAAAGCCACTGAAAATGTCACAGTTGAGAAACGGCTAAAGGTCCCAATGCGGTCTTATTTGATGGGCAAGTTGTCAAATTGGTGTAATCAAAGCACGATGAACGATTTAATATGCTGACGTCTGTGCTTTAGTTTGTTTTTATTTGCAAAGCTCACAAAGTACACGAATGTTATCAAAGACTATGGAGCACTTTCCTATGCAAATTCCTAGTCCGGGCAGTTTGCTGAGATTTGAAAGGCAGTATTATACACATGCAGTGAAATCACATTTTCACACATTGTTATGCTTACATTCATCAAAGAATATTGGAATTTTGTAACTTTTATATAATTTTTTGTCAAGCCAATTAATAGGAATTGAGGTCTTAATAAATATATTGTTATGACAAAGCGACTGAATACTTTGTTAAAGGTACCATTCTCAGATGGCCGTATGCGATCTATCGACCGATGGCGCTTTTGGTTGCACTATACATAACTCACGATTCAAAATGCAAATGCCATTTGAACATATTGTTTAGCTTTGGTTGTTTAAAATCCGGAAATAGATGAAAACAAATATCCCCAATAAATGTAAAAAAAACCCCTTTAAAATGGCTCCACTATTTATGTAATAATAGTTGACATTCAAATGAAAGAAACAAAATGAGGGAATTTATTGAGTATATTTGCATACCTACAAATTTAGTCCACTTTGTCTTAATAAATATAAGCAGTTAAAATCGTGGTTCTTAAAGCATGCAATTTTAGGCAGTAAGCAGTAGGATTCTGTTCTGATAAAAATGACAGGTACTTTAATATATGATTTATCGAAATTTACCATATAATTCATTGAAATCGATTAAGGCAGCTTGATCGGATTATTGTTTCTTTATTAAGGAGGCTTATTTGGAGGACGACGGATCCACGGGAGAGAGACGTGGTTAAGATTCCAATAAACTTTTTTTTTCTCGTATACAAAGCGACGTGGTAGATCCGGATTCATTACACAAAAGGGTGGTAAAAACATTGGCATGACACCAACATACATAGTATATAAAAAATACAATCATTAACTGTACGTGTAAAAAGTTGAACGAATTATCTGTCGTTCCATTTAAGCATGCACTTTATTTTGGCGTCATTATAGGAGTAATGTGCTGGAACTATTTCTTAATTTATATATATTGCAAACTGGCTATACACAATAAACATAAATATATCTCCCACAGTATTGACAAAATAATAACAACCAATTTTAACCTCTAGCTATTAAGCTGAGACAATAAGCACGTTCTGTGGTTAATATTCGTTTCTCATACAAACGAAAAAAACCATATCAATTGTCTGAACAGTCCAAGGTTTTTAGCTCCTACGTCAACGCTTTTATCACAAAGAATCCATTTTATGGGAGTCAAGTCAGTTTAGCATGACTAAAGTCGTTATTGGCATTCCAGGTGCGTGCCTATGTTAACGATGTCTCCTTTACCAAGCCATGTTATTTTTAACATGTCATAACCAGAACATGTGCAGCTAAAGATCTGTCCCTCACAGACTTTTTAAGCCATCCTTCAAAAATGGAAAATAAAAAAGCGCCGAAAACAACATTATTATGTACGTCACATCCCAATCTCGATTAACTTAGGGTTGATGGAACTATATATGTTCAACGATGTGCTCAAACGTATTTCATTTATTCGATCGTGGTGTAATGTAGCAAAATTATTCTTGGGACAAACATAATTAATCTATCTAGCTTGATGATAATGCAGGAAAACGTGAAAACCCACAAAGACGAAAACATTTGCGTTCTGGTGTGAGAAGAGCCGGTATATAATTTGTCATCTCCACTGTATTTGAAGAGGGTATACTGTGCAACAAATGTCTACCCTTCCATTAATCTAGCCTGTATTGAACTGATTTTAAATTGATATGAATAAAACATATTATTTTTACTTCGCTAACTTGTAATTACTTGCTAGGTGAAGTGGATGCCTTACTTGAACTTTTTGCGGATTATTCTTATTTCAAATTGCAATTGATGTGTTCATGTCAGAACCCCAATTTTGTTTGCTGAGATTTATTTAAAATACAACATATTATCTTATTCGAATACTGAACAAAACAGCCGTCTCCGAAAAGAGTATTTTGTAAGCACATGGTTACTTGCTCAAGTTCTCATCTATCAGTCGTCTCACAAAGGAGTACAAGCTGGAGTGTCACATTGTCACTCATTGTGAAACAAGTGACTAGCGAGTCAGATAGAGTGTTGTATGTAACACGTTTAGCGTGCTAGCTTGAGCTGAAAATTACATTACAATAGGTCGTTACTAACTTGGAAAATTCAATAGATTAGTTTAGGTAGAAGAATTGTCCTTGAAGTAGTAAACAGTGCCTCATTTTAATTTTTTTTTTTTTACTAGATCGATCACAATGCATTTTTTGGTCTATCCCACCTTAGGAAGTCTTAGACAAATAGCCATGAACGCCCTTCATCGCCCTTCACTGAAAACCTCTGTCCAAAACCATGGATCGGATCCGGTTAATCTTGCAAATCGATTTGATGCCTTGGAAGGGATGGAGGCAGACATCAGGCGTCCTCCATCGACTGCTCGCCCACCTCCGCGGAACAATTGTAAACACCTTCGGTTAAAAGGCAACAGAATACATACTGCTGGTGGCCCGCCAAACCGAAAACCTAAACATTGATGTTTATGAAAAATTGTCAATAACCATGTCTAATATAGTGTTAAACACGATATTAGCTATTTTTAGATACAAAATGAATTATGAGATGTTTTATCAACAACAAGAAAAAATAAAAAAACGAAAAACATCAGAAAGAGTATTAACACTAATGTATGTCCGTTTCGGTACATTGGTTTCTATTGTTGATGTTTATTGTCATAGGTGCAGTCTGTTTGAAATTTATCTTTAAATAAAGGACCTTGGATAAAAGAATTTGACTATATGTTCACGTCACACCGCAGCTGAAATAGTGTTGTTTGTGGCTTAAAACACTAATCAAAATAATATGTTCTCGTAATTAAACTACATATTTAAAAAGCTAAAATTGAAAAAAAGCACATATCCTGCTGGATTTAAGATAACGGCTTGGAAAGCACAAAAAATAGTAAATGTTATTTAATAAATTTAAAGAACCGAGAGGCACATTCTTTATTAAGAGGGAGAGCTATTAAAAGAAATATTTGACGTTGTTTGCAAAAACAATTTACCCTCCCAAAAAAGAAAGCAACAACACAAACAAAATTTTAAACATGAATTCTTCCAAAAATTTGCGTGAATGAGACAATTCAACATTATCAC
>JARFOD010004957.1:0-11668 GCA_031763545.1 Mopalia muscosa | reverse complement strand
TTTCAGTCCTTTTATATTGCCTCATCAAACGCATTTGGCGAGAGATTTTTGACATATCGTCAATTTGGCGACCCATTTTTTTGTTCTAGTCGCCAAACGGCGACCAAAAAAATTGTCTAATTTCGACACCTGACATACTTTATTGTCGTAGACTTTATTCTCATAGGCTTTATTGTCTCAAACTTTATTACATTCACAGACTTTATTATTCCAGACTTTATTACTATCACAGACTGTTTTGTCACAGACTTTATTGTCACAGACTTTATTGTCACAGACTTCACTATCACAGACTTTATTGCCACATACCTAATTGTCACAGACTTCACTATCACAGACTTTATTGTCACAGATTTTATTAACAGACTTCACTATCACAGACTTAATTATCACCGACTTTATTAACACAGACTTCATTATCACAGACTTCATTATCACAGACTTCACTATCACAGACTTTATTAACAGACTTCACTATCACAGACTTAATTATCACAGACTTTATTAACACAGACTTCACTATCACAGACTTTATTGTCACAGACTTCACTATCACGGACTTTATTATCACATACGTTATTAACACAGAATTCACTATCACAGACTTTATTTTCACAGACTTCATTTACAGAGTTCTCTATCACAAACTGTATTATCACAGACTGTATTACTATCACAGACTTCATTATGATAGACTTCACTATCACAGACTTTATTGTCACAGACCTTATTAACATAGACTTCATTGTCAAAGACTTCATTAACACAGAATTCATTAACATAGACTTCATTAACACAGACTTTATTGCCAGAGACATTACTGTTTCATCTACTTTACTATCTTACTCTCTCCCATCACTAACTTTACTTTCATAGACTTTATACCTGACCTAGATCAATTTTGAATCTTAAATTAAGGCTTTACCTCTTAATTTATTACTTAAATATCCAGTGTGACTATACATGTATTTCATGAAGTTATATGATACATTATTGTTCCATTTCTAGTGTCATGTCCAGAGAAAAGTGACATTTTGTTTATCACTTTCCAGGTGGCCTCTATTGCCATGGCTTGCAAGACTGTCAAAGGTCAAGGTCATTCTGTTGACCATGCAGCTTTTTGGGGTGTCACAGAATTAGGAGATGTGTTTACTCACCAGGCACTGCACGGACACCAGAAAGTATCACAAATGTAGGTTTATTTTGTCTATGACACTGATATTTCTTCAGAGTTAAAGCTGAATTTGTGGAATTTATTGTCAAATTTGTTTATAAATTTTACTTGGTATTAAACCATTCTATCTTTGTGGAATATATTAGGTCTCAAACAACTTATAGTCAAATATGTTCATTTGAAAAGAAAAGAAGAATTGCAAATGTGATAGAGGTGTTAAGCCTATTATTGTATATTCTTTTGGAAGGAATGCGAAATACAAATTTAATTTGAGAGATTGGAAACTATTTTGCTTAATATCTCTTCTTGCACACTGTCTGTGTTCTTTACTTGTCATGTACAATATACATTTATCATGTATTCTTTAAGGCTTATAATTGTTATCATGAATTTATGGGGAATTGCAGAATTCAGAGGTTAATTCGCCTTAATTTTTTTTTCTCTAGAATATGTGCACAGTTTACAACATCAGACCTAAGAATAATAGTTTTGGAAAATACTATTAAATAAATTATAATGCAAAGACATGAACAGACTGACCTAATTATGAATATTGTTTTCAGGTCATGGGATCAGGTCGGAGGTCACATGTTAATGGTGAAGGCAAACTTATGTGGAATAACCTGGGCAATTAGTCATGATCACAACCCATATGTTTACTCAGGTGGATATGGTGGAGGTATTTTTAAAGGTAAGTCATGATCACAACCCTTATGTCTACTCAGGTGGATGTATTTTTAAAACTAATTCATGATTACAACCCATATATGTCTACTCAGGTGGATCAGTGGATGTATTTTTAAATGTAAATCATGATTACAACCCATATTTGTCTACTCAGGTGGATACGGTGTAGGTATTTTTAAAGGTGAGTCATGATCACAACCCATATATGTCTACTCTGGTGGATCAGTGGATGTGTTTTTAAATGTAAATCATGATCACAACCCATATATATGTCTACTCAGGGGGATACGGTGTAGGTATATTTAAAGGTAATTCATGATCACAACCCATATGTCTACTTAGGTGGATACGGTGGAGATATTTTTAAAGGTGATTCCTGATTACAAGCCATTTGTATACCATATCTTGGAGTTTTCAAGAGGTAAGTAATAACAACCCATGTGTGTACTCACATGGATTTGATAGAGGTATGGCTGCTGACTTTGTAGTTTTTGCATCATTTTAGTAATTTTATTGACAACGACTATCACAATGGCTTTTATATAGGCTTGTTTCCCTGTTTGAAATCTAAAAAATTACACTTAATTTTTATGCTGATACCTGAAATAACTTGCATATGGTGTATTTAATTGTTATACCTTAAGTAAGGAACAAAATCCTAATCAATCAATCAAATACCTGTTCAATTATCTACCTGTAGGTATTAGTGGGGCCTCCAGAGATATTTACCCACAGACAGATGTGAGGACATTAACCATATATGAGAACCAAAAGTGGCATTTATTAACTGGATACTCTTACAGGTAATTGTGGCTGTCATCTCATCTGTTCAGGTAGTGTGTCCAGGTAGTGTGTCTTGGTAGGTGGCTGCTTGTAGCTCTTTCAATATATCACTCAGCCCTCTGGCTAAGGGCAGTTTGTATGGAGTGTAACAGTACTATATTTTCTTAGGATTGGAAGAAGATTAACTTTCCATCTTTATCAAATGATATTTTTAATCATATGCTTGTTCTAGTGTCAACCCAATGTGTATATAACTTTTCTGAATTTCCATATTGGGGAGTGATTTTAAGTTTATGCACAGTTTCACATCAAATTCAGGGTTTTCATTTGAGTGAAATGCTATTGAGTTCGACATAAACTACAGGGGCTAGGCCGTGAATCAAAAGTATGTTGTCCAAACTGGTCCTTTTGCTTCACTTTTAAGGTATAAACGGGGTGTCCAAATTCTACAGTTTTGCTATCTCCTGCATGTTTTAGTTTCTTTAAACAGGTTGTCCAAATGAGGCAATTACTTTCATAGGGCTAGCACATAGTATTGATATACAACTCCAAACCTAGCTAGCAGTTGGTTGGAAGGAGCTTAATCTTGCCATGGTGCTCTCAGAGCTAAATGGGAACAGGAAGACGATCTGTTTGTGGTGTCTATATTGCCCCCTGTATTTGTCCTGTCTTGTGTATGTTTGTTGCCAGTTGTGTTGAGGGTGGTTACCTTCACTCATTGGGCTGGCACGTCATCATACAAGTGAAATACCCTAGCGAACATGTTAGACACCAATTTATCAAACAAACAAACCAAACCTAGCTAAGATATCTTAATCTATTTCACATTAAAAAAAATTTGTAGAAGCTGAAACACATTTTGTAGTGGTGTAAAATTTGAGACATAGACTTTTTATTAGAGTTGTACATGTATCATGTAACGTTTTTCTTCAGGTATCTTCTAGCGAACAAGTACGCCTGGACAGATGAGAGTGGTAAAATCCCCATGATGAAGGAGGCTGTGAAACCCCCAACTAACAGCTGGACATGGGTAAGATTGTCAAAACACTTTCATCGAAAATACTGTTTCATTTCATATTCTGTACACTACCGACTTGCACCCCTGGAAAAAATGTGAAATTTCTCGCAATCGCTAATTTTCAGGCCAAAATTTCTCACCAGATTCTACATACGGCGAATACAGTTCGAAAAAAAAATCTTGAACATCATGTACTATAGGTTTTACTTTTACACAATAAATTCAATTTTTGGAGGTTTGACATCGATATTGGAGTGGGTTTTATAAAAAAATTATTAAATAAATAAATAAATAAAATAAATAAATTTTAAAAACGTCATCAGACGTAGGATTTCACACGACCAGGGGTCACATGGACGCACGATTTTCCAGGGGAGCCGACTTGTTGACTTCCATTCACTGACAATGAAAAGTTACTGTGGTATTTAAAGCTATGTTAGTTCAGTCTATCACATGTGATATTTTATCAAAAGAAACACGGTTTCTCCAAACTGCATAGGCCTGCATCCAATTCAGATTGTTTTCATGTCAATGATTTTATTAAAATAAACATATTGTCGAAGTAGATGAATTGAATAATGTTGAATCAAGTTCAAATATGACATTTTCAATGCCATTTACTCTTTTGTAGTAAAGATTAATTTTTTTCAGTTATATTCCAACCGTTATGTGTAACTTGGATATTAGAACTATCCATATATATTAAAACCTAAAACTGACTCATCAGTTCAAATCAGGCCATCATCTCTTAACAATATGTACCCTCCCCTCCCCTCTAACACACACAGTGAACCTCTGTAGCTAAGTTGGAAGAGTGTTGGGCCTGTAATCCAAAGGTCCCAGGTTCCAAACGCTTTTGGGCAAGTAAATTTTTCTGTCTTCATTTGTTCAAGCGGGCGGTTGGAGGGAGCTTCATGTTGACCTGGTGCTCTCATGTATTTGTCCCATCCTGTCTTTGTTTGTTGCCAGTGGTGTTGAGGGTGGTGTCCTTCACCCATTGGGTTGGCATGTCATCATATAAGTGAAATACCCTTGAGTACAATGTTAAACCCCAATCAAACAAACAATCATTTGTTCAAAATCTATGTGTAACTGTATGTTCACTGTTTATCTGTTGAATTAGTTTCACCTACTTAACCCCTGCTGTTTCAATATCATTATATTATTTCAGAATCGATATCCTAATTGTTTTTTTTACCCAGTTTTGGCTTATTGTTGACACAGGTTGGTGACTGGGTGCTAGATTTCAGTATACCAGGAGGAGTAGACACTGATGGATGGCAATACTCAACGTCGTTTCCAAGGTAACTGATACCATTCTCACAGATTGGCTGCAAAGAGGGAGCTTCCCATTTTCCAGAATTCTGGAATCAGAGTTAAAGCGATACTCTTATATAACCCCTATACCTCTTGAAAGGTTACCAGTAAAAATACTTAAATATGATATCAACTTATCGTTTCTCTTCTTATAAAATCACCTGAGAGTTAAAAATATATACCTACTTAGGACCATTGGCAACCATTGGCAACAAGCGCAAGCGTCATTTGCGCTTGGCTAACCCTGTTCATGACGTCAAATGACTTACACTCTTTTGTGTTACATGTTAATAGTAAACTTTAATATAAACAGTTGACACTATAGGTCTGGTGACGTAGGCTCCCTAGTGTGAAAAGAAAGATATTTGATTGGTCAATATTTGTGGATCTCTTCTGTTAAGTGATTAAAGTAGCAAGTAGCATGGTGGCTTGGATGAATTTTACTATTGTTGAAGATTAGGGCGCTTTCTGTTCCTTCACATTTTGGACAAAATCCTATAAGATTTTTCTATGGAATCCTAGACGATCTTATAGGATTTTTCTAAATGTTAACATTTCAGATTTTTTTTTGCATTGGCGAATTGTTGCCAATCGGGGTCACAATTGCATAATTCTATCAAGCAGTCAGCTGTCACGTGGTCTTTAACGAGACTTTAACAGTACTCATTCACTATATAAGCCAACCAAACCCTAGTACCCATATCTTTTTTTCTATCACACATCAGCGGTGGTCAGGCAGGTATTTTAATTTCCGCATGCCGAAGTGCACGTCACACGGAGCAAATGAGCCGTGCTCTAGTAAATGTAATCCGAACCACATGGAAATCGTATGTAGGCCCAAGAGAGAGGATTCCGAGTTTTGCTGTGATGATGGACCATTTTTTGAAAGGTTTGATGATAATGGGGTGCCCATTTTGTCTCTACCAGAGACAACGCCCACAGATTTAATAAAAGCCACCGGCATACAAGAAAAAAGTTTGGCATGTACAAATACTCGTTCGAAAACTGGAAAACCAAAAAACCGTAAAGCTTTGGCTATTTCCGCACAAAGTCGGAAACGATCTTCGTGACTGTGAGTGCTTCCCCTCCCAGTCATGGTGTAAAAAATCCTGCATGCTTAGTGCGCAGCGGGGCGCCACGATCCATACAGTTAGAGCATTAAAATAAAGCCAAGTCCAATGCTATATACCTTACAGGCTTCCTCAGGCACGTAAACGCGATGTACGCCACTTTTTATCCCATCAGGTCGGTCTATCTGCTCGAAATCGCCAAGCACTGCCATGCTGTCCGAATTCTTAAATGTACGAGTTTCGTAAATGTTCGAATTCTGACACCATGGCGGTGCTTGGTGATTTGGGGAATTTCTCACAGGATTGAGTCTGTCTGTCAACCTTCAGGTGAATGAGTCACACTATGTGGCTCTGGCAAACATAGGGCTGGTTTTTGCAAGGTTTCTTCTCGGTTCTCCACCATAATTAGGCAATGTACAGTGTTACGTGGACAATCGGTACTCATATAAGTGAAATACCCTTGAGTACAATGTTAAACCCCAATCAAACAAACAAACAAACAAACTTTTAGGAATTTTAAAATCTGTTATGGTGCTCTCAGAGCTAAAGGGCAACATGATCTGTTTGTGATGTCATTGTTTATTGCCAGTGTTGTCAAGGGTGGTTGTTTCATTTATTTGGCTGTCATATGAGTGAAATACCTTTAACTTTAACCAAACAAATAAACCTTAAATACATTTTTAAACTACATTCAAATAAACACTTCTGAAAACTAAATTTTACGGTTTATATATTGCTAAAGATAGGAATAATTCTAATATCTGCTTCAACACTAAATATCTAAAGAAAAATTGACTTGGTTATACTTCCAGAATATTATTGATTACTAGTTTACTCCATGTTCGGGGCCCCGTGAGGGAGCGGGTGGGCCATGGCCCTGCATAATACTCCCTCGGCTTCCGCTGTCGATCGTAAGAGGCGAGAAAAGAGGTTGCTTTCTGTTGCCCTGGTGTTCGCAGAGCTAAAGGGTAACGAGAAGCAGATTTGTTTGTGATGTTCTATATTTTTGTCCGTCGCCATATAAGTGAAATACCCTTGATACAAAGTTAAACACCAATCAAACAAACACACAAAACCAATCAATCAGTCACAGGAAGTACAAATATAGGATAAAAATGTGTGTAGACTTTTTCCCACTGTTTTACCTGATAAAAATCTGATTTCTAAGCTTTGGTTTGGGTTAACACTGAACAAAATCTATATACTAATGGGAATCGTACCATATCTGAATCTTTTTAGAGATTTTAGCAATACAGTATTTTTTATATATTTTCTAATGTTATTATTCCCTTAAAAAAAGCTGTATATTTTGTCCTCAGTGTATTGGACCAGAACCTGAAGGATATGATTGTTGTTGAACTGAACGATCAATCTGGTTTCCCGCTGGACAAAAACACCATTAAGCTCACACCAGATATCAAACGAGTTGAGAAAGAAGGAAAGACAACATCCATTTACTATGGAGACGTAAGCTAATTTAGTGCTGGGGAATAATTTTTGTGTTGTTGGAAGTTTACGGGGCCTGAGGCTGTGGCTTTGTGGTTAGTGAGTGCGCTTACTAAAGCCTACTTCCATGTACTGTTCACTGTTCAGGATCGCGTCCAGCTGTCGACCCTCAGGTATATGAGTGAGCCACACGATGTGCCTCTGGCAATCGTGGGGGTGGTTTTTATGAGGTTTCTTCTGAACGCTCAATCTGGTTTCCCGCTTGACAAAAAACCATTAAGCTCACAAGGGATATCAAATGAGTGGTGAAAGAAGGAAAGACAACATCCATTTGCTACGGAGACGCAAGCTAATTTAGTGCTTGGGAATAATTTTTGTGTTGGAAGTTTACCTGGCCTGCAGCCGTGGCTTAGTGCGCTTACTAAAGCCTACTTCGATGTACCGTTCACAGGATCGAGTCCGTCTGTGGACCCTCAGGTATATGAGTGAGCCACATGGTGTGCCTCTGGCAATCGCGGGGTTTCCCAACCACAATGTCTTGCAGAGTAAACTTACAACTCCAATAAAAAATACACAAGGATACAAAGGGATTCAATATTTCAGTTTAGTTTTTTATTTAAAAACCATTTTAAAGAAAAAATCTTGTGTAAATGTGAAAATGTATTATTAAAAGAAAAATTATTTACTTTAATTAGTCTTTGTCTTGAATGTCCCAGTGCTACAAGAAGTAAAGAGCCCAGGCTGGGATTTCTGGTGTCTTATTGGTTTTCTCATCCTTTCAGATTCCTGCCGGCTCTAAACGATGTGTGACTGCCATGGCTTATAAACAGGATGAAGTGGAAAACGCCAAGGCTCCGATGGCCAGAGCTTTTGCCTACTATTCAGGTAAAATTTTTATCATGGAAATTCTATACTACTCCTTGAGCTGACACTCTTAAAAAATTCTACAGTTTTCAAAATCAATTCTGGTAGACTTTAAATTGGCCAGATCGTCGAATGAGAACTTTATTATTTTAAAGGATATTGGTTGGAAGGTTACCTTCAGAGCTAATGCAAAGTTTATCTGTTTGTGATGTCTTTGTGTTGCATTCTGGGATTGTCCTGTCTGTGTTGCCAGTGGTGTCAAAGGTGGTTTTCTTCACCCATTGTACTGGCATACCGCCATGAGTGAAATAACTTTAAGTATGGTGTTAAACCCCAATCAAACCAACAAACATTATTTCCACAACCCTTGGGCCTTTGTGGTGAAGCAGTAAATTAATAATTAAATTAATAACAAAGAATAAAAACAAGAAACCAGAATAAAACAAAAGAAACAGATAGGTACTGAATGGACTTATTTTCTATCTGCTTAATCCCTATTTCAAGGAACTATATATAATATCTAGATAGCAAAGATGTTGAACTATATATATAATATCTAGATAACAAAGATGTTGAACTATATATATAATATCTAGATAGCAAAGATGTTTGAACTATATATATAATATCTAGATAACAAAGATGTTTGAACTATATATATAATATCTAGATAACAAAGATGTTGAACTATATATATAATATCCAGATAGCAAAGAATTAGCGTCCCTGTATCCCTGCTTTATGTAACGGGGAAAATTGCCATCTTCACCGTGTTAGAATTCGGGACTCATTCTATCTTTAGCCTCTGTATCTCAGTCAGTAGAGTGTTAGGCCTGTAAACCAAAGGTCCCTGGTTCGAATCCCACTGGAAGCAAACTAATTTTTGTCTCTTCAATTATTGAAAATATATATTTTATTGCACAATTTTATTTTAGCTGAATGCAATTGCACATTTTTAATCGAATTCATAAATTATAACTTTTTCGACATCTTAATTTTTTTTTATTGCCGGTTAACTTTTTTTTTAATGGCATTGGATAAGTTTGAATTCCTAATGACACATTATATATTCATTTAGCACCTGGGTTGCACTTGATTACCTTAATCTGAATGGGAGATAGTTTTTTAAGTCAAAATTTGTACTATGTCAAGCCCTTTTATCACTTCTAACATTACTTCTACATGTGTTTAATCTTTTTTTTTTATTTTTCTCTGGTATTATTCCTTTAAACATGTGTTGGATTTTTTTTTTACTTATGTTAAGTATATTTTTTCACTTATAAAATATTTTTTTCTTTACATTTGTTAAATTCTACAAAGCTTGAATTCATTTTCATATATGTTCAATTTTGCTCATATGTGAAAAATAATTTGTTTTACATATGTTGAATTACTTTTCACACATGAAATTCTTTATCACACATGTGATGCATTTTTCCATTTGGGAAATTGATTTTTACGTGTATATAAATTTTTTAAATGTGCAAAAGAGAATGTTAAATATGTAAAATAAATACAGCAGACATGCCAAGAAAATCTGAATATGTACAAAAAAGATTGAAGTGATAAAAGGTCTTGCCATAGTGTGTTTTAGTTAATTTTCTTAGGAATTTGTAACAAAAAAAATATATATATATAAAAAATTCATTCGGATGTATTCTACAGTTTTTTTTTACCTGAATGAAATTTGTGAAAGCAGAAAAATTCATTTATACTTTGAGCTCCCATAATTATCAGTGGCTTTATTTTCTCCAATATTGCCTGTCCTTTAATAATTTTTTTCTTGTTACTTTATTGAAAAAAATTCATGAATTACTGACAGAAAAGTCTGGTCAAGAGTTTTAAGTTCCTTCTGTATAAAAATTTTGTCACAGAAATGGATATTTCAAACTATTGCAAACTTTTTATTCATCTGTATTCTGCAAAAAGAAATCTACAATAGGAGACTTGTAGTAAGATTAGCAATGAAAATTTAGTTTGCTTAGGTGTTAAGAAGCTAGTTCTGTAACATGGAGTACTTTCTGAATTAAGCAACCAGACATCGAAAGGGAGTTCTTGTTGCTCTTGGAGCTAAGGGGCACAAGAAAATCTGTTTTGTTATATTTTTTTTAAACTTAAAATTTTATTCCTTTTAATTTTTCAAACTCCAAAAAATAATAGAAGTTAAAAATATATCATTAAAGGTTAATTTTTTAATCAAAAATAGGATACATTCAACATTTTCAAATATTTGAAACTTATTTTTAAATTATTCCAATAGGAGATGAAACTTCTGTTGTATTCATGCAAAATGCACCACGTAAGTTGGAAGTGGTAGATAAATGTATTATATGTATGCACGGGTGGATGGAAGTCAATCTGTCAAAATTGAATACATCCCCTCCACTATTCAATATTTCGTCCTACAAACTCGAATCTTTTCCTTATGAAATGAATATCATCTCCTTGAAATTGGTGGATATTTAATATTTTGGAGCAGAATTAAATATTTTGTCAAAATTTTCAACAGTGATAGAGTGGCCCTAAAGTTTGACTTCTATCAGCCCCTGGTACGGCATGAGCACGAGACTACATTTAACAAGCACTTCTTTGTCCAAATACTTGTTTCTGGGAATTGACTGAATTAATCCACATCACTGTTACAGTGTGGAATATACGCTGTGGTTTATGCTATCAGGGGCACTTCACATCAACCACCAAGTTTATTTATCACTTTTAAATTCATGCATGTTGAATGTTTCATTAATAATAACTATTAACACTTATTACCAGTTACTTTGTTTACACCAGTTTGGCATTCTGCAATCACCATGCACAGTTTCACCAGACAGGTGCTTGGATACCCGCAGCCTTGGTGCTCTCAGAACTATAGGCAACTGTTGAGGTTTCTTCATTTTGAGCCTTGTGATAAGCCTTTTTTTTCTCTATTTGCGGTCAGTGATGTCGATGACAATTTCTGTCACCAATTGAGCTGAGTGAAATAAACTCAAGTACAGTGTTAAAAAACACAAATTGATACCAGATTAACAAGGACCCTTTATCATATTGAAATTGCCCACATTCACATGAGCAACACTATAGATTCTTCACGGTTATTCTACAACCATTTTTCTTGCACGACGATTAGTTGCTTACATGGAGTCCGTCTGTCGACCATCAGGTATATGAGCGAGTTACCTGTTGTCGCTCCGGCAACAGCGGGGGTTGTTTTTACGAGGTTTACTCTCAGTTTACCGTAATAAGG
Organism: Mopalia muscosa; assembly: GCA_031763545.1. Taxonomy (NCBI): domain Eukaryota; kingdom Metazoa; phylum Mollusca; class Polyplacophora; order Chitonida; family Mopaliidae; genus Mopalia; species Mopalia muscosa. Next base: position 65 of record JARFOD010004957.1, on the reverse strand, counting down.
CTGTGTACAGTGTGAAGTGGACAATCCATCGTCATATAAGTGAAATACCCTTGAGTATGACGTTA
>JARFOD010004946.1:0-11668 GCA_031763545.1 Mopalia muscosa | reverse complement strand
CATATATGTACATTGATAAAAATGTGATTTATAGTCATTTGAATAACATATATGTCAACTCTGAAAATTCTCTTTTGCGTTTCTTTTTTGAACAGTGTATAAATGAAAATCCCTACAGAACGGCCTAAAAAACCAATCAATCGATCCCCTCAAAACAATACCGTATGGAATTTTTTCGAAATATCTGCTATTTATTTTGTGGTAATTGTCTTTGGTGATTATCATAGTACCCATAACTGCATATGATCAAAAGGTGAAATACTGTGCATTCAAACAAAGAAGATAAAACTAATTCTAAATCTGCATCATGAAGGAAATACACAGTTCGATAGTCGTGCTTCTAATGACATTTAAAAATAATTTTAAAATGATAAGTCTATTCCTTTTTGGTCAAAGCAGATTGGAAACAGAACTTTTTATTGTGGGTGGATATTAAAGCTGAATATTATACGTGGTATTTATTGACGACAGATACCTTTGATGGATGGCTGATATACCTTTGATGGATGTAGATAGATTCCTTCTCATAAGCTATACATCCGTCCATCAATGGTTTATTTTATCAAGTCTACATTTGGCCTTCGATTTCTATGTCCGGTCAGGCCGACTTGTAAACAGATCATACAGACTTTTCATGAAACCAAAATCAAAGCCATTATCTGGGTTGTTTAATTAATGCAAATCTTCAGAAAGCATATCTGACAGACCAGTATTGACTTAGATTCCTAACTGATAACATTTGACAAAAGAACACCGGAACCAGGATGGGATCAGAGAAGGTGATAGGTAATAGAGCCCTGTGAAATATCACATTGCTGAGGAATTATCAGCTCTATCCATACATTGATTTTTTTTCTACAGCTGTTGGTTTAACTGATACACGACTTCCTGGTGGCTCAGTTCAAACAGATGTGTTTGAAGCTACCACCTATTTATTTCGACCTCATGTTTCAGAATTAAATAGAAAAGACACATACAGTTCATACAGTTTGTACCTCGGGTTTTTTGTTCCTACTCCAATAAACGTTTAACAAATCAGTCGATTCTTAAATATTAAAGGTTTCAGCAAGCTCAGAAAGGACGTCACTCTCCAAGATGGCGTCAACACGTGCATGGTCGATTTGATAATAAAAAAAAAACAAAGCGGGCTTAACTCCATGCCTTACGTACAGCCTGGTATGTCATAAACCAGGATCATTTTGAATGTAGCGATATTCGCTGTAAATTGTGGGTCTATGCCAGCGATTTACAGCTGTATAAATACACCGGGACTATATGCTATCCCAGCAAACACATTTCGTTGCTGCAATGTTGCATACCAGCTATACAATTGTAACGTTAAAGACTGACCAAAAATCAACGTTACTGCAACTATGTGTCTGCTTGTAAACACAAGCTGGTTTAACCAAGGAGGTACAGAGAGAATTCGAAACGCATGCATTTTTTTTTTAAACAGAGGTAGCTACTCCAGGACTTAAATAAACACTATAATATTTCTATCTTCGTTGTCGATGACAGTAGCCTCTTGTAAGCTAATGTTCTTTTTTATGTATCATACCGACTCTAAATAAATATCTTATCTCATCTTACTTAAAAAGGATAAATAATATAATTAACGAGTTTAGGCATAGTTAATGAGTGGGTATTTGTGATCATTTAAATGTGTGTGACACTTCATCCAAGCTACAACTAGCATATGTTCCCAGAATTTTCTCAGTCAATTTACTAATATTGTGTTAGCCATCTGAGGTCGTAAGCCTTATGTCTGTCAAGTAGTTCTGAGTAAGAAAGTGGGTGATGACATAGCACAATGAATAGGGCTTATTCTTCCGTCTTAGCCCTAAGTCCTGCCTATCTCAATCGTGGTGAAAGTGGGAAATTTATACGCCGCTATCGCCGGCCCCTCAAAACATATATCTGATTTTTCTCTGATTTTTAAAAAATACGCTGAAAACAATGACTAGTATTTTACCTACCTCCAATTTTTTCTGACGGTTTTCAATCTTATTATTACAAAGGGAGATAACTTAAATTTGTCCAATGGGGCAAGAAACTCAAATAAAACTTTATTTCAACGTCAGGAAAGAAAGCAGTTATTGTGACGTTTGTATCCAAAAAAAAAGTCTGAGAAAAATCATATATATCTTTTGATCCCTATTCATTGTGCTAGTGATGACAGTGATATTATGCAAACCAACCACCGTTCACAACTGTTAATGTTTGCCATACAGATTTATATTTTTTCATTATTTATTTGTTGGGGTTTTTTTTTTCATTATTTTTTTTTTTATGCTCGCATGTTCAATTTTACGAAGCAGAATTTCCGTGGGGACGAAGATTTTGTTGAATTTTCAGATTAAGCGGTCAATTTGCCACTGATTTTTACGTGATCTGGAATCGGTCAGTAACAATGAAGGTTTCCAGTACATTAGCTTAATATCTGTCTAGACCACATCCCACTTACATCACGTCCGAGCTCAAGTTCAGTACATGATATATACAAAGAGAGAACGTACTTGGAAACCTTTATGGAAATGCTTAGGCCTAGAGAAGTAGTTGCAACAAATGTAGCTTAGAAACAACTGTTTTATGTTCTCAACAGGCATAATGGCTGTGTTTTTTAATGTAGTTTTATTTCAAATGAGATAAGTTATTAGAAAGCATACGATCTTACTATGGGTAAAGCCAGCTACTTTTCATAATTTCATAAATTTTTATGAAAATAAAATTAAAGTTTCCGTTTTAAAATACATTCTATTGGAATTCGCAAGTCGTTTTGTCATAGCTCAGTTCAGCTGAAATAATTTAATAAATTATAACTGCAAACAGTTTACATGTTATTTTGAAAATCAAATTGTCAGATTATAAAAACAAAGTGTACAGATATTTCTAATGTTTTATTCCAGATAGAAATCTCCCTCTATCATTAATCTCCAAGTTTATTTTTAAAATATAATAATTGTAGTGGGAAATTGATGCGTTCTTTTGAATATAGAAACCAGTACAAAGATGTCGCTATCTTAATTATGAACTACATAAAGCTTTATATTGATTTTGAACATATTTGACGAACAACCATTCGTAGCTATAGCTGAATCCGGCTATGTCTAATGAATCGGACACTATCCTGTCCTTTACACAAGGCTCTTGACATATCTATCAGTTTCACACTGGAGTTCTTCAGATAGAAAGAGTTGGTGCCCATATGACACACCTGTTTTCAGTTACATTATAAATATGATAAATAATCATATTTATACCTACAATTGCATCAAAAACAATCAAATATAGGTTTGTCGGCTATCCACATAATATAGCCTTAGCAATTTGTTACCAATGACAATATCCTAATTCGTTACATCGCCAAATATGTCCTTTATCTTAATGGCAGTGTTGATTGATGGGATGGCAAATTTTGAGAATATCAAAAGTTCCAATTCTCTTTTCTGATTTATATAATATAATTTGACAGTCAATTAATGATACATGTTTCGTTGTGAGAGCATCTCCTATAGCGGACCCGTAAGTTAGGTTTGTGTGAATTATGTAACTGTCCGGATAATCTAAAGGAAATCTCAAACTTGTCATGAACAAATGAGTCACTGTACCAGTGCCTCCATCACTGTGTTTGTTAATATGGATAGATACAGAGTATTTGAAAGGTAAGATGAAGCGATATCTGGGCTGTTTTCCTGTTCAAGATCTAAAATTATAAATTTATTAGGGTATTGATATTCTTGGAGTAGCTTTGCGAACTCCAGAGAAGATACAGTCTGCTTATCTCTGCTAATTAATTCAGCGTGTGACAAAGGAAGAAGAATAAATTCTTCTGGTTTTTAATCTTGGGGCTGAGAGTAGGATGAAAGGTTTTGACGCACTTATAAGAAAAAAAGCTACTAATACTCCGTAAGAAATCGGTTCCTGAGGTCTTGTGATTTCTGTTTTCATTAAGCCTTCCCAAAAAGTTTCATTTCCTCTCACCTGAAAGATTATGTTATACTCATCTGAACCCTTGTTTCGTATTATATATGTTGTTGTGTAAATCCGTAGTGTTTTTTTCGTAACTCTATATAGACAGATTAAGTGGTATTTTTATCACAATTTGGCATCTCTTATTCTCCCGTATAGTTTTGCTCTATACTTGTAGAATGTAATATAAAGCTCTTAAAAGCAAAAGTCTTCAATTCCGATTGCATAAGACTATTTTGGTGGGTTTTTTTTTTTTTTACAAAATAGTCTTAAGATAAACAGAAAAATGGAATTACAGACCACCAGAAGAATGATAAGACAGTTTTTTATTATTGTCAGAGCACCGATACTTATCTTTAGTAATTAAAACAACTGGGAACGAGAAAAAAAAGAAACCGTGAACGTAGAGATGATGTGTGTGAAATTCTATAAGCTATATTTACAAACACCGAGACTCCCTCCTCTCTCTGCAGGTTTCATTGCCGGGTTGGACATTGGACAAATCGAGGAACATGCGTGAGTTATTATATGTCCAAAGACGACAAGATACTGTTATTTTTACGTTCAAAGCAGATAACAAATTTTAAAAAACGTTGTGATGTATTAATGGTGGAATTTTTTCTGAGACATTTGCTAAAATGGTTCGATCATAAAATTTGTATTTGCTATTGGCTATGTTGTAACATTTATACAGAACTCCACGCTTGTGAAAGATCTCTTAGGAGCTTTTTTTCAGAGTTTTATCTAATTTTTTTTTTTTTTTTTTTTGTCTTTTACATCTTACAGATAAAAAAAACTGTAGTGACAGTGGCGTTTCCCATCTCTGGTGTATGATGATACATGTAGTCTTATCCAGACAACTGGCTGCAGAAAAATTATAAATGAGCCATTGATGTAAACAAAAACATTGTGCAGCTCGTAGGATATATTTACATAACATTTTTAAGTGCAAATAATATAAATATTGTTAAAATAGTAACGATGCATACTTATATCTGTTTTGGGGGTTATAACGTCGTGCTCAAGGATATTTCACTTATTCCTTGCCTAATTACGGTGGCAAACCGGGAAGAAACCTCGTAAAAAACACACAACGATTGCCAGAGCTACATCGTGTGACTCACTCATGTACCTGCGGGTCGACAGATGAAGTCGACCCTGTGAACGTTAAATCGAAGTAGGCTTTACTGGCGCACTCGCTAACCGCTAAGTCACGGCCTCTGTATACTTATGAAACCTCTTTTATTGACAGTGTTTTATCAAGATAGGTGCTAAGTATTATAAATATTAAGATATAACTCAGGGGTGTTGGGGGATTTAACCCCCCCAGTTATCTATGGAAGCTTCAAACAGCATCATTATTTCTATTACTTACAAGTCAGTTCTTGATTTGTTCCTATTGATATCGGGGAAATGTGCATTCATTTATGGGGTGGATGAATAATGCACTGTGTGCCTCTATTAAACATTCCTGTAAACGCTGTGCACCAATTAACTAAAATACAGAAACCATTGAGGCAATGGCTAATTTAATCAAATTAATCGCTTGCTGTACTTGAGACCGCCTGGTTAAGGTTTGTAATCTGGCTTGGGTTAATTACGCTGCCATCTGGTAGTAGTTTAAGTCAGCAACCATTCCAGGGACTGGCATCTAAACAGTCATAGCCAAGAAAACATAGGTTAGAGGTGAATATGCCTATTATGTCCCAATTTATCTGACCGTTGCTTATATTCTGTCATAGAAATACAGTTTTTTAATCAAATTGAAAACATCATCAGACATTTTTCTTATCAATTAAACACCTACATGTAATGCCATGATGTCCACTAGACAATAAGGAATGAGCTCCATTTAAGAAGTTGTCAGATTATTTTCTTGTATCACTCCATTTAATCAAAATTAAAATTGTTCTCTTTTATTCTCATTCAGAATTAGATTTAACTGGGTAGAATTCAGCTAGGAATTATCCTAATCCTAATCCGCACATAATGGATAACACAAATTGATGTTAAGTTATCGTCCAATCACCGGTTTTCAGACAGCACCAGTTTTCAAACATTACTGGTACATTATTTTCGCTTGTTTTTCAGTGATTTTTGGATACAGAATGATGGTAAAATGTAAGACCAGTATTCTGTCAATAACTTGAAGAAATCAGCATTTCCAGAGACCTGTCTGAAGGTTAATTAAGAAGCTTTTAAATCAGTCATGTGACTTATTGTTCGAAAACCGGTGATCTGATGTTACAATGTAGCTATAGACTTGTTATGTACAGAATCAATTGATACTCATCATTAAACTGATTGCATAATTATGTCTAGTGATGCCTCCTGGTATAAAGATCATTCTGTTTAATTGTGAGTAGAACATGGAAGTTAAAACACATATCTCCTCACAAGGAGTAATAGAAGTCACTTGTGTTACAGATTTGTCAGCCTTAAGTTATATGTGTATGGCTCCAGAAGAAAGTTCATTCAGTTATATGATACATTTGACAATAGATGAAGTCATGGGATGGCACTGTCCATTTGTTTGCCATTTAGAGAGATTACTGTGGACTGAGATGTCACTGAATATTGATATTGGCAGAACTTAAGGTCCTCATTGATGAGATTGGTCAGACTCTCAGAGAAATAAATGTAGATTGTGTTCCTGGTGGACTGACCACTAGATGGACACTGGTCACTTCAGTTTGACAGGCCGAGTTCTCTTATCAGATCAACCAGAAAATACAGGTCTGTCTCGGTCAGAAATTAGATTTACCCTCATTTCTGTCTATTTGTTCAGCTGCCTACAGAAGGAAAATGCAACTGTATCTTTTGGGGGAACAGTATTCATAGTGTTTAGAGACGGCCTGTTTCATAAAACACTGAACTCTTGGTGGATTGTGAGTTCATAACACCCCTGAGGCCGTGGCTTAGTGGGTAGGGAGTGCGCTTACTAAAGCCGCTCACAGGATGGAGTCCATCTGTCGACCCTCAGCTATATTAGTGAGTCACACGATGTGGCTCCAGCAATCACAGGGGTTGTTTTTACAAGGTTTCTTTCTGGTTTTATACTGTCATATAAGTGAAAAACCCTTGAGTACGTCCTTAAACCCCAATCAATCAAACACAACACCTCATAGTCGGCGATCCTAGCCTGCATCCATGGCTATAATGGTTACAGTGTCAGCTCTTTAACTTAGATATATGTTCATGTACCAACCATGAGTTTGAGTCCGCCTGTCGACCATCAGGTATAGGAGTGTCGAGTCACTGGAAATTGCCAGGTGGTTTTTATGAGATTTACTCCTGGTTTCCACCCTATTTACACAAAGAACAGTGTGAAATAGTAAATCTGTTGTCATATAAGTGAAATACCCTTGAGAATGAGGTTAAGCTCCAATCAAACAAGCATTACATATCTTTTTTTTTTAAAAAGTTGCAAAACAATAAAAAAAAATTCTAAACTTACCATAGTCATAGTTTTGTCATTGACTTTAACTTAAGCATGGATATCTTTGTTGAATCTGTTGATCCTTACATGAATGAAGTAATTTCTCAATCATCAAAACCATTCATCAAAGCGCCATTATGAAAGTTTGTTCATGTTATTTTGTTTTGTTGAATCATGTATAAATATAGTCTAAACCTTGTATAGGTCAAAGGACTTGATGCAGTGTAAGAATTAAAATATCAATGCCATATGGGCGAATAGAGAATCTGTTATCCATACAAATCTGTTCTTAACTTCATTAAAGAGTTATAGTATAAAGTGATATTATAACTTCATATTCTCTATCTCCTCTTTTCAGCTGTAAGCCAGGTCTCAATACTATGTGTTACCTCTGAGATATCTTATACTGACAGATGACTGGGTTCCCAGTTCTGTATTGCACTCCCAACTAAAACACACATGTTAATGATGCGAGTAATGGACCAAGCTTGTTAATACTGATTAATGATTTCGATCAAGCTATAACATGGTATTATGTTGTGTTTTGATGTTGTCCCTCTTAACTAGGATTTTAGTAAAGAGTATCGATTCCATGTCACTGATAGCTTAGCCAGGAAGGTAATATCAACAGCCCTGTTTTTATATCATCCAATATTTATGTACTGAATAATTACTGTGCTGTATTTTAATGCAAATTTTATCTCTCACATGAAGTTTGTCGCTGATAAATACATTGGATTGTCAGAATACAATCACTGTATTTTAGATATACATATTAATGTTCATTTATTCGATACAATTTCTCTTTCTGATAAATTAAGTAAAATGGTTAAACTGAAGGGTGATGTTCCTTTGTGGTGAGACCTCTTTATAGAGAATCACGGAAATTAAGGGTATGCAATGTTCCTTTACTGGAGCTGCAGAATAATACTCTTATAACAATACGTCATTCTAAACAGCAAAAACAATTATCAAGAAAGACTGATCTTAAGCAGAATATTTTTGGACATTTGGTAATTTTACATAGAACCCAAAATTACATTAGACATTGGCCAGGTGAAAATTTGACACTTTTGGGTAAAACACAGACCTCGAACAGCTGAGGTAGTTTATATGCCAGGAAGTTGCTCTTCACAATCCCTGTTCAACATTTGTTTTATCTGTTAAAAGATGAGTGGATCACATTTTTTGTTGTATAATATATGGCTAAGTAGGTATCTAGAAAGAGGAAATGATTTTTTTGTAGGTTAAGAGTTATGAACACTGTTATGAACACTTGTGTTATATAGAAGTTCCTTTAGTGGTGGGGTGATCAAATCATGCCCTATTTCAGACCTTCCTTATATCACTCTCTAAAGATGGTCTGTGATAGATTACCTAGAAATAACCCATCTCAACAGAGCACTGAGCGATTAAAACCATCTCCCCTTTTCCTTAAATTTCTTAATAAAACCAGACAGAATGAACTGTTTAACTGACCTTGTATATTTTTAGCATCCAAAGTTCACCTTACTCACAATCTGATATTTTTTAGATAAACTACTGCATCAAAGAAAAACATTTATTCTCAGTAGGATATGTCTCTGAGGTATACTTTGGTGATGCCAGAGAATCAGAGAAACCATGTGGGCATATTTGTTAGAATGTTCCCCAGAACTGTAAGCTAACCCAAGACAGATGGGAATTTGATGGTTTTACTAACACCAAGAGGCCATATTATAAACAACCAGGTAGCTAATATCCCATGGAGCCACTGTGTATAACATTACTCTTATCTGTTAAGAGTCTATAGGAACCAGTTCACATTGCCCTACCTCCCCTTTCTAGGGGTTGCGGGGTTCCATGTAAACAATTTGTAACAGCACTTTAGTATTTCTAGTTCCATGCAGTTGTATACTGTACTGGTCCATCATGTTCTGGATATAAGATTTGTTTGTTTAGCTGACATAAGGTTTTTGCCTTAGATCATGACAATCACAATAATCTGGATAAAACTTCATACAAACCATTCACTCAGTTTCATATATCTGACATTCGCTGGGGGACTTGAACTGTCAATAGTGTGTGTGGCGCATTAACTACTGAACTAAGGCATTGTAGTGAAACATGTCCACAAAAACTGAACAAAACAACATTTTTATTATGCCTACATGTTGTGATTTAATAACCAAACAAATATAACAGAGAGTCTGGGTTAAGCTCATTTTGATATGGATGGTATGAACTTTTTTTTTTGTTGCGTTTTTCAATGGATTTTTTTTTTTTATGAAATAAATTGTCTAATGTTTTCATAATTTTGTATGTTCACAGGAGTATACATCCAGGTATACAGGAGGTATTATTTGGTCTATTCCAATGGATGCTGGTAGGAGGGCGCAGTGCTGTGACAAATTTCCTCATGCCTCTAATGAAAATCCGTTTAACTTTCATGATGACAGGGATACAATTTTAGGATACTGGGATAATTTCCCGTGCCCTCCACCATGGACACAAGGGAGGCTACTGGAGAAAGTGAACTGGAGTTGTATCGGGCCACATGGACAGGATGTTAAATTCCGTCTGGCTCGACGGTGTAATATAGACATACCTGGTGCTAATGTTGTGTCGGCCACCGTCCTCCCGTCTGTCGGCTGTGGCAGGTCTTGTAAAATTGTGATCATCTGTATCTGTTGTTCGGCATTCATCGGGGCTGTGATCGTCGTTGTCTGCTTCCTTTATAAGTAAGTTCTCATCTACTTTATTTTGTGCTGATTTATTGTTTGTTTACTTTTACTTTGTAACAGTGACTTCAGCTCTTTTCAATTATGGAATGTAGAAAAACAGTTTTGAAAAATATATCCGATCTGCTTGCTTTCTAGGACTCAAGTTCCAAATATAGTATGATATTTTGGCATAGACTAACAGAGGCTTACTTACAAACATTATATAAAATATTCACCTCATGATTGTATAAAAGAAAATAAAAATAAAGAATGAGTTTATATAACTAAAAAACAAAGAAGCCATTTCCTTCAACTTTTTGAAAAACATATTATTTTACTGTTATAAAAATAAGTGAGGAAAAGTTTGATTTTAAAAATATGCTGACACAGGTAACAAGAAGTTTCGAGTTTCAACTACACTGTAAGTTTACTGCATTGTGTTGCAGATTAAGAGACATTTTGTTTGACTTTTTTCTTGTTTGGCTTCTTTGTTGGAAATAACCTTTCTTCTAATGAGTAGTTGTTTTTAACGAGTGACATTTGACACCTAGTGCCATGCCTGTTCATCCAGTAGTTCAGCTGTAAAATATCTTGTAAACAATTCCCTGATGAGGAGTTGATCAGTTTGACCTTGACTTGACCTTTGGTGGCCACAGGGTGTTAGTGCAAGGCCCTGTAATCCTGTAACAGTCCTCTAGTTTATTGTCCCCTCTGGCAACCTCTGACTGCAAGAGAAATAAATAGACTCAAATTACACTGAAATTAGGTGTTTAAAACCAGTGTGCTCTCTGACATTTGTCTTGCACACACAGCCATTGAAGACAAACTGGACTGAGATAATAGACTTTGGCTTTGTTTAAGTGCTGACATTCAGGACCTGTATTGTGTTACCCTTCAATTTACCCCAGTTTTATGTCAGCTGTAATTACTGTTCAATAACACTGAGTTGTTTTCACTTCATTATTTGGAATCTTGATGACCACCTTCTAATGTCTACTCCCACAGCCTGTAGATGTCTTGTATTTTATGTGGGATAATTGGGGTCATTGATCTATTTTTAAATTACCAAGAAAGATTCCTCCCTTGTTAGTTTTCAATCATTCTCTGCCTGAACATGTTTCTGCTTTATGTTTAGTTCAATATTAGTGTAATGATCGATAATCTGAAATAGCCTTGAAAAATGGTCTCTAAGTTTGTTTTTACTCCTCTGCCAATTCTAGGAATACTACATTTGTCAGGACATTTATTCTAATGGTAACCCATTACCATCACTATACAGTGGAACAACTTTGATTCACTGACTTTGGATTGATGATAGTTTTTGATGAAATTGATTGATTGGTGTTTAAGGCAGTGCTCATTCAATGGGATTTCACCAGAAGTCTTTCAAGTAGAAGTATGAAACCAGCCATCACCCAGTCTCAACGGCATTGTGACCAACCCAGCGCTGATTGATGATAAAGCGCCACCTAGCAGGACATAGAGAAATATTTAAGGACATGAATTGAGTGTGGAATCATGGGTATATCATGTTAATGCTGTTTCTGCCGCTTTTCAA
>JARFOD010004935.1:0-11668 GCA_031763545.1 Mopalia muscosa | reverse complement strand
GCCCTTACTGGGCTCGACCCCCGCTGGGCGTTCGGTATTTGCCCCCCCCCCCCCCTTGCAGTATTTTCTGCGGACGCCCATGGAGTCGGGAGTGTTATAGGTGTTGTCAAGCTACCTTCAGAATGTAAACAGCCCAATCACCCTTCCATCAAATGGCGATAAATACACCCAATGTGACTTATTTAGGCTATAATAATACCTGACCAGAAACCTCCACTCAATTACTTTACAGTCATACCAAATACTCCACCAAAAACAAATTTTACAGGACCACAACAAATAAACCAGACAACACACTAAATTTTTTAAGGAATATATTCGAGGCTTAACAAAACGCAAGTAAATAATGTTGGTCTTATGCAAGAAGGTTGTGCGTGGATGACTTCAAGTACTCCAGTAAAGGAATGTTTTTCTTGTGGAAAAGAAAGTTGACCAATTGGTTAAAGAACTTGATGCGCGTGTTGAAATTCTAATGCATAAACCTGCAATTCAATTCATAAATTCGACCAGTTTATTTTTCCTCGATGCATGTGACCCCAGAATAAAAGTGTACTCTCGGTTGCCATGGTTTCTCTACCCCCTAGTATTACTACTTCCTGTGTTTCAATTTTAAGGTCATGTGTACTTCATAAGTGAATGTGACGAGGATGTACAGGGACCCGGATGTCCTGACTGTACGATCCAGCCAAATCCGATCGACCCACAATAGATTGGTGCCTGACTCAACATGGACGGGGCTAGATTCGCGGCTTGTTCTGACTTAATTGATATGGAAAATACTTAACTTGAGGACGACTATGGCAGACGAAGTGTTTCAATATTCTATATTTACTTTCTTTGTTTAAAAGAATTTTCATTGTATATAGATCTATTTATATTATGTATTTAAAATATATATATATTTATATATATTTGTTGTAAAAGTTTTTATATGTATGCGATGATTTTGATTTATATTCATAAATTTGTATTTGTCTTCAAAAGAACTTAAATATATTGATGGCAAAAGTGCATTATTGGATATCCTAATGGTCTAGCCATTGATATATGTAACATCCAATGAAATCTCGCCTTATGAATGGCTTTGGTTAAATTATTATTTTTCCCAGAATGATTATTAACGATATGTCGATGAGTAAGTTTTTGACATTGTGTTTGTTAACAGGCTCAATACCTGATTAGATGAAAGAGTTAAAATGGTAACTCGCATTTTGACTTTGGTAAGGAATGCTGTCATTTGTTACATACATGTTTATCTTATTAATAAACCAAAGGGTTGTATTTCTGTTATTTGTAACAATATCATTTAATGCAAGAATTTTATGATGTATTTTCTATGATTGATTTACAATGAATTCCACTGTAGTGCTATTACTTTAATGTGTATATTTTTTTCTCTCAATACAACCCCGATATGCCGCCACTCCCGAGACCCATGATAATATCAATCATATTATTTCGAGACTTTCTATAGTGGACGAGAGTAAGACAACTCTCCTACGCTATGTCAGGCCATTGCAAATTAAATTCCGCCAATAATTGGGACGAGGTATGCCACAGACCAGCTAATAAAAGCAGTGCAAAACAAGATGGCCTGGATGTATCTTAGAGTCAATGTCTCGACAAATACAATGGATCGTATTTTAGAATGGTGATAACGTATGTTATTTCTGGTTTGTAAATGAAACCGAATATAAAGCCCTACGTCTTAAAATGTATTTGGCTGAAAGTAGGCCTATTTGTTAAGATATAGGGGTTCGTCATCGTCTAAAAAACACTTCTTCACACATACCAGAATTGGGAATTGTAAATATGCTACTAAATCAAGGCAGGCCTGTTTGGACATGTATATTTAAAATTATGACGCAGGTAATTCAATGTATTTTGACACAGTAAGGTATGTTGGTAAGACATCTTTTTTTCAAATTGGTCTCCTAAATCAATACCAAGCGGCTATCGTGTCCTGGTTTTACTTAACAACTTAGATATTTAATTGATCTTTACTTAATGATAAAAGATAACTGTGATAAGTTTTTTGTTTGTTTTTTTTTAACTTGCCTGTGATAGGTTATAAGTTATGCACTTCTTGTATGGTATAATCATTATTTAAAATGCTGTCATGTAAATGCTAGACTAGAAATTAACTACAATAAGTCATGATCAGACATACTAAAATGGATGAAATATATACTTTTTTTAGTAGCGTAAAAACTATATAATAATGATGTGATATTTATATGTGAGATATGGTTTACTAATGAAATTTCTGTTTACTCGTTTATGTTAAATGTTCATTGAACGAAACAAGAAAGAGACATCGAGGTGGTGTGGCTATTTATAGCAAGGAGAAGTTATTGTTACGAGAAATCGGAATCGATAACATCTTATTGGTTTGATCATTTTGTAACCATCAAGTACCATCTAGCTATTTAACGCAGACTGGGAACTTTAGGATTAACCCGCACCATTACTGTCTTACCAGGAAGTGACAAAGGGGCGCTACTTTTACAAAAAGCCACAGGTGCATAAACATTTGAAAATGTGTTATCTAGGTCAATATAAAATTGAACAATTTAACTAATTGAACAATTTTATTCATTTAAAAATAATTCAAGTTGTTAGTATCTATATAATTTCTTTACTTGTCTGTTTCGGGTGACTGGTAGCTTTAAAAAGGGAATTGGATTGATCAACAGCTGAATGACATCAAAGCATAAATACACATCCCGGTGTATTTATACAGCTGTAATTTGTCTTCCTACGACCGCACGAATATCACATTCAAAATGGTACTATAGGTTTATGGCCAAGCGGGCTGTACGTAAAGCATGGAGGTAAGCCCGCTTCCAATTTTAATCAAATGGGTTTTGATAGAACAATTAAAGGTCTGATTATTGTGTGTGTGTGAAAGGGTCCGGGCCGCCAGCTCAATCAAAATAAATCCGAGAAGAGTTCCAAGATAATTTTGAAGCATTAGTTAACTTGTCTGAATAGCCAGTTTTGGCACTTTCATGAAACTTCGTATCATAAATGACGTCATCCCATGTCAAACATCCATAAGGTGACGTCATTAAAGATAAAGCAAAATGTTCCTACAAAGTTTCATGAAAGTGGGTAATTGTTATTAATGCGACATATGCTTGGACAGGCAAAAGATACCATAACATAGTGAACTAAAAATGAACCTGTATGATGTTTTCAATGCTAAAAATATGTAACATCTTATTACATGCACCCAATAGAGATTGAACCTAATATGTAACTTTGTAGCGTTAAATACCCTGCAGTTAATTATTGTCATTCCGAACTTTATTATATATGCATGCAGATGCTTTTGTTTATTTTTGTCTATCTGTTTGTTGTAATTATGTTGGTAAATTATTTTCGTTTTATCTCAAAGTAATATATTTTTATATGTATAGTTTTGTTAACATGTCTTGGCATCTCTCCTTTCCTGTGTTAATTTCTATTTTACCACTTAACAGAAATTTAAAAGTTAATTATAAGTAACTTCATTGATCCTTTATTGATCACGTAATTTCAGTTACTTTCCTATATATTATATACAGAGAAATGAACCGTTGAATCCTACAGTCGAGAAATTTAATTCATTGAAGAAATCTGTTTGTCCGCAACTCGCTTAACATTACGAGTTTAATTCTAAACCAGCCCTCAGAAAATTCTAAAGTTTTAATTGATATGAGTTGCATGGATTTAAGTGGCGAAGAAGTTTTAATTATTTCGTTTTAAAAAGTTGCTGAAGATTCTGATTTGGTAGAATTAAGGAAATTCGAGCGTTCAAAAAGAAAATCGAAAGTGAAATGCCAGATTCCGTTGATCGTGATTTATTTGAACGACAGTGCTATTTGGAATCTTGCCAAGTGTGAATTTGCTAGTTCTTTATGTTCAATCATAAGGTAAAGTATAAAGCGATATCTAATTTCCCCGTACATTGATGTAAGACGGAGGTGAAGAGATTATTGATTATGGCCGGCTATTATCAAAACTGTTTTTCCATTTTCCTCAATTCACAATAGACGGTAGTCGCTTGAACATTATTTCTGTTCTATAATCCACAAAATTATTGACAAAATACTGAATGTCATCAATAAATTGGTGTTTAAAAACTTTCACTTATAGCTTATGACCCCTGTTGCATAAAATCTTGGCACATTCCAGTCAGTCACATGACACCCGCTCGCAACATTCTAATCGGACCACCCAACTAGTTAGCCAAGGAGAGGCTTTGATTGCGTCTTACTTGCATTCAGTAGAAAAAATCCACCAGAGATAATCTAATGATATAGTTTAAGTTTTCGTGTGTAATTGTGAAATGTAAAAATTATTATATTACAAAGTTTTAACAATGAAAAAGAAACTGGAATCTGGAGAAGAAAACACAGATGTAAGTACAAAAGACAGGCTGGGCTTTCCAACTTCCAAGAAAGCTGAGCACGCGAAACTTCCAAGATTTCTATTTCCGAGTTCCAACTTCCACGTTTTCTGTTTTCGCCATGTTCAACAACATTGAACAAAATAACATGTATAAGGAACAATAACAACGCCAATTATTCCAGTTCTGTGTCTTTATTTGCCATCACGGCATCAAAACATAACCCATTCGGCCTTCCATACAATTGCAGTGATAATATCTTTCGTTTACAGATTGTAGAAAAATTTACTGGAAACAAAACAAACAAAAATGCATTAAGTTACAGCTCACATCACATTACTTTCAGTTTTGAAACATACTGACATGATCACAATAGTAAGAAAACATACAAATATTACTCGTATTGTATGATTGGGTTCTATACCTTTATGCAGGTTATTTTATAAGACGACACGAAATGTTACTTTTAAACACATTTTGTAAATCTATATTTAGATATGAGAACTTGCATGTACTTGTATGTACACTTAATCCACTTGACAAGAAAACGTAAAACATGTCATAAAACGTACCAGAATACAACAAAGACGCAATGATGAAATGACGACAGTAGAACACTTTGGTCTAAACTTCATCACCAAACTGTAAAAATACAGTTATCTCTACATAAAGCTGAATGGTTTATGACTTCAAATAAGTAATGCTAAAACCTTGTCTAGCGACATACCGTATGTAAGGACCACTAGGATGAAAGTCACTGACCACGCTACACACTCAGGAGGCAGACATATTGTCCTGAAAACGCTCCAACCCAAATCTCCCGCACAGTAGTCTCCTTTGGACCATCACTGAAGGCAGGCATCTGCTCAAGGCCAAGCAAAATATTATAAAAACAAACTAACGCTAAATTAAACAGCAACAATATGGGTTAAACATGCTAGGGTCCTAAAAAAATTTTTTGGGGCCATAACCAAATGGATCGATTAGTGTTTTAAATTATGCATGTTATACTTTTATATTTCAAAAATGTAATCACACTGGCACAAGGATGTAGATTAATTAAAATCGAAGAATCATCTTATGTTCTAGAGAAAGTTTTTTAATTTCGATTTGTGTAATGAATAACATTATACACCTATATATACACTCGGACGTCGTCGAATGCTAGTATAACCAACTAGATTAATAGGTCTGTGTTTTATCTTCAGTAGCACAATGTTTCAAGAAAACGCCAGCGAAATGTGCGTATAAAAATATACCACATATAAAACATTTATCGGTTCAATATGTAACCGAGAAGGGCCAAACTGCCAATCTGGGTTTTACAAATTTCAAGAAGCGAAGTTGCGAAGTTGCAATGCGATGTTGCGAAGTTGCGATGCAATGAAGCGAAGTTGCGAGGCGAAGTTTAGATGCGAAGTTGCGATGCGATGAAGCGGAGTTGCAATGCGAAGTTGCGATGTGAAGTATTGAAGTTGCGATGCTAAGTTGCGAGTTGCGATGCGAAGTTTAGTAATTCCCATGTAAGCTTCCCACGACAGGATAAGTAACAACCATTCTTTAGGATGTACGTCATAGCAAATACTAGCCCAAATGCTCTGATGTACAATAGCAGCACAGCGCCATCTATAATTTCTACCCATCCATTCCAATACAGGATAAGTAACGATCCGTCCTTTCCATGTCATAGAAAATGCAAGCTCAAATACCCGGTTGTCCACAGTGTAGCGCCATCTGTACTTACATGGTCAAGGGAGATAAATCTCCGTATCAAAAAGTTACACCTTGATCGCTTTAAAAACCATACCAGGTGAAAGCTCGTCTTCGCCTTACCTAATAAACACACCTCCCCCAACAGTCCCGACCAGAGCGCAGCTCCTCTGTACTCGCATATTCAAGTGAGATAACTCGATCGATGTCTTTGTTGTAACGTTCCTTTTAGGACGCTAGGAGCAACGTTTACAGGCGAATTTTTTCAACGTCAAAAGTCATTGCATAATATGGCTTGACATCCGGCTCGTCATTCACACTGTCCATACCCCGCCATCGTCAGCCATAGAATTTATTCAATCCTTCTGGTTTAAACCGCCCACCAAAGACACCCATTCGCCATACTAGTATATAAAACTTGCGTCCCCTTTCTATAGGTAACGCCCGGAACCATGGCCATCACGGACAACCTGTGAGGTTACAACAAATTTCTCACAAGTCCGCGCCTACTGAGATGACCAAACCATACCCCGGGAATGGGGATTCCCCTTCTTGATTTCCCACGTCATACTAAATAACGTACAAACCTAACTTATCATGTACGGGGCTGCTAACCAGCCGCTCTTTACTACTGAATTACGTACCGCCATTACTGAAAGTACCAAACAAAATCATTGACTTGTACACAATACAACCGCCAAAATTCCTTAACAAGCAGGCGATGCACTCCGGTGACCCCTCTTGCTCAACCGATGACGGCACGTCGAGTGCGTTGCTCTCGGTCGCTCCTTAGTGCTAAATAACGTTGGGCCCTTACTTATCAAGTACTAAGGAGCCATTCTCCGCTCCTTAATACACAGACTCGATGGTTCTCACCAACCCATCACCTACTTGCTACCCACCGACGACCAGTCTGCTACCGAGATGATGATGATGATGATGAATTAGCCTGAACAACCCAACCCACCACATCCTCGTGACTGCGATGAACAAGTATGCACCTATCGAAGATATAGAGGACGGCTACAACACATAGCCACGGGTATCTTGGCGGGGGCTGGCAGAACTCACGCATAAGACGAGTCAGAGCGCTACATGTGGGGTGACATGCTCATAGAAACAGCTAGCCTCCAAGCAGCGACGCTTTAGACTACGAACCCAAAGGGATTGAGTACTGATGGCTTAATGATTTTCGACCAGGCCACCCCACTCGACATATCTCCAGGCCGCTGTAACCTGATTCGCCGCCTATACCACCAGCCTTAGCACTTGATGGAAACTCGCCAGACAACAGACCACCATCGGTCCGATTCACCAGCCAACTACGACAACGCACTCATACACCACAGCACCCTGATGCGGAAGACAGGCCACTCTTAGTGGACTCCTTATATCGCACAAAACAATTACTACATAATAACGTTGAAGTCTTCCTTATTATGTACTAATAAATGATAACCGAGTTGCTCTGACTATGCTACTTCTGTCTGTCTATTACATAATATATTTCGCATGTCCCGAGCTGCATTTTTTGTACAGTTAAAACCTTACATTTTATGTCATTTGAAATAAACGTTTACTCAACTGCGAACTCCATTTTGTTGTCGTTTGCTTCTTCATGAACACACAAACAAAATAAACCAACACAACTATACCCCTCTATATGATGGGTACGAGCGGTGACGCTGAGAATTACTTCACGAGACCAAAGCTGTCATCTATTGAGAATTTTAGGACGCTTGACATTGTGCCAATTAATGCTGTATGTATTACAAAAACTCACAGAGGTAATATAATTAATAATAAAGTAGCTCCAATGACGGCATCATCGTCACAAGAATAGCCTTCAAACATAAACAACCACGCATCGTTTAACACCGACAGGCCCCGCAGAATACTCCCCCATCTTCCTGAGCTTCGATCGTAAGAGGCTAGAAAGAGGCAACCTGTTAGCCATGAGTTGCATCTTGTGTTGGAGGAGAATGAGATCCTGGTGACTGAGGGGCAACTCGTCTGGCAAAAAGGTGCCACATAGCCATGTTGCTACAACACGTCACTTTGGCCCAATATTCTACTAGGCGGGTGGTCAGATTGGCCCAATCTGATCAATCGGCTGGTCACCCCGAGCCCTGCAACGATCAATTATTAATTTCATCGTTATTAATAAAATCCAAGCAAAACAAAAGTGAAATTATATAAATTAAGTTATTCCACCCTACCTTCAATTTTGGATCATTGCAGAAGGCAGTGGCTCATGGGTCACTTAAGTGGCAAATAACACAATAAATTTGTTTGGTTCTGCTGGAGAACAATTTCCCCCCTCAGCAGAGCAGAATTATTATTTGGTTTCCTATTTAAGTATACCACCCATGTAACCCTAGTTATCTGCCCCTGCTGGTTACCGAAGCGAGGGGTGGGGTGGGGGCTGGTGGTGGTGGGGTTAGGGGGGGGGGGGGTATCGCCCTTGTTGGCACTCCGTGGAGGGTGTGGGACATTGAAGGTGAAACATATTAACGCCTCATGATAGCATCCCCTCCCAACAATTATGGAAAAAAAAGAAGTAAATAATATAGACCCAAATACAAACAATTGTCGGAACAATGACGTCAGTTCCGTTTTTTAAATTCGCATGTTTCGCATGTATTCAGCTGACATGTAGATTTAAAAAATCCGTTTTTGGTACAAGGCCACTCTGTGGCGGAGTGGTCTAGAGCGTACGCTCTAGTGAGTGTATGCCTCTGGCCCACATATCCCCTCACCTCTGGGGTCGCGGGTTCTATTCCACGGACTAAATGTGGGTTGGTATGCCAGCAAGCAGCTGATTCAGAAGGTCGTAGGTTTTCTGGGTTAATTTACTACCCAGTTTTCCTCCCACAATAGTGCTGGCCAATGATCTGTAATTGTGATTTAATCCTGTTGATCTAACATCGGATGAATGAATAAATAAATAAATATAAATAAATATAATAAATATGGGTTTTTTGTTGTTGTTGTTTCCCTTGGGGACGGAACCCTCACTTTGGCTTGGTCATAAACCAAGTACCATTTTGAATGTCTTAAATGTAATGATAATCGCTAAATTGTGCGGTTGTAGCAAGACAAATTACACCTGTATAATTACACCGGGACTATGCTAATTGATGTAACTAAGCTGTAGGTCAATCCAATTCTCTTTTTTAAAGATACCGCAGGGCGCGAAATGTTCACGTGTCCACCTGTCGTGGACTTGTAAAATTTGAGTGGGACAGGTAACAAAAAAACGCAGCCTACCTGTCACATGCGACATGCGTCTCATTTATGTAAAAAGTGTGTTTTATTTACCCATAATCTTGTAATTGTTGTAATCAAATAATACTTTTACTTTTCGAATAGTAAATTTATCACAGAATAACATTTTGATATTTTAGAACGTATATCCGTAATTCGGTTTCGTTTTTTGGTCAAGGGAGGTCACTCGTACTATTTGTAGACACTTTTAGCAACGTCACAAGATTTACTATTTTGAACTTCTGAAGAGTTTCAATAATCTATTCTCCACCTTTGGGCATGTTTCTGATCTACATTCCTTTGGCTACTACAGTGCATTGATCTTGCCCAAAAATTGGAGAATGCATCTAGAAAAACACCGCTTCGCTTGTTCTCGTAATTAATGAGTTCTAAACAGGACAACAAACGTGCAAAACCGACCGATTTACCAAAAAACTATCGATAGAAACTTAAAAGTTGTTAAAACTTCGCAAAAAAGTGCTAAGCAGTTAAATATTTTTTATGTGGTGATCAAAAATGGTTAACACAGGCTGTGTCAAAATTTACAACAACAACAACGTCATAATAAAACTACCCCATAGAATTCAAGCTGATAGGCAGTTTGTGATCGCTGAAATACAACTTAAAAACGTTTCATCTGCTGAACATCCTGGTTAGTTCACATAAATGTCTCTATTTTGTAAATTGACATTTGTGCACATATGCCTGAGTAATGTAAATGAAAGCAATTCTTCTACATTCAAACTAAAAAACAAAACAATTCTAGTATTGTGTTTATATTCATGTTAATATTAAAAAAATTTAATCAGTTCCCAGTGTTTTTGAAATTGTTTTTACCAGTCTTGAAAAATTCAATGGCGTAATAGAAAAGCTGAAACTTTATTTATTTTTTGGGGGGAAATAAAATTATACTTTGGACATGTTTTTTAAAAAGAATATATGCAAACGATCACTGTTTTGACTTCTACAGATATATGTACGGTATTTTATTCGCAAATGTAACATACAGCTCGATGAATATGAAAACAAACTCGAATATTTTTGTATATATAGCCCTAACCTAAAAAATATGCAGTCATGCTTAAGTACGGCGTTAAATCCCAATCAATTTTGGACTCTATAGATGCACTTTAAACAAAATAAGTTTCACAAAAATTTAATTTTCAATTACCCTAATCATTGATACACATACTATATATCTCCTAGGTGAAACGAATCAATCCATATCAATTCGTATCACAACTTGTTTGAGCGATCTCGCCGATGTAATTAAATTAATATTTTTTTTAATTTCAGCAAAATTAGTGTACAGGTAAAAATATTATGAACATTAGAAAAATATCTACTTATCTACATTTCACGTTCTGATACCAGTCACCCAAATCAAACAAACAAACAAACAAACAAACAAATTATAGATACTAACAATGCTAACAATTTTAATTATTTTTAAACGAATAAAATTGTTCAATGTTATGTTGACTTACAATTACACTACTTTTGTAACAGTGGAACAACAGGTTTTTGAATGGCTCAATAAAGCTGGATTGTTCCGTGAAAATGAATCCCTTTCTTCGAAGTTACACCACATTTGTAGTTACAAAAGCTTAATATATTATATACTTTTGTTTGCAATTTTTTTAGAAGTTTATTCTGTTGGTTTAAATGAGAATACATATTTGATTCGAGTCCCTTTTACAGTATAGCCTATTTGGCTGGGTTCAAACATAGATATCTATATCGTACGATGCGCGAAAGCGAAAGTATGTCAGAGTTATAGACTCGATCACAGTGCTTCTGTGTTTAGGGCGTATTTAAGTATATTAGTTCAATTAGAGCAACTGTCTGGTATGGAATTTCCAGTCTAAAAATAGGTCACTTCTAGGAAACGAAGTATCACATGACCATTACATTAGTAGTTTAGAAATAGACAGACATTGTATTACTATTAGGTCGGTCTCTGGTTGAACACGACATTTATTTATTCTGAGTTGCAGTTGTTGGTTGTACATTTATGAAACAGTGTCTGTGGGGCTGGTAAGTCATTTCAAATTTATATAATTTTTCTATTTGTACATAGAGGCAAGCACGTAGGCCTACATGTTTTCTCTCTTCGTTTACTCAATATATACTGTCAATAAAAGGTAAGACTGCATTGACGGTACGTGGATCTAACATATACACGTATAGATCTATACATTATAATAATTCTTTATTATAATCAGAAAAGGAAGCTACTCTATTAGCAACAAATGTGCCTGACGCACTATGACGACTAGTCAAACCAAGAAGCCACCG
>JARFOD010004924.1:0-11669 GCA_031763545.1 Mopalia muscosa | reverse complement strand
ACACCATTTTGATGACATTTGAACTATTGTTGGTGCTGGCTTTGATAAATACCATTTGTCAACATGATTCTGTGATGTTCAGACACCAAATAATGGTGTAAATCTACGAATATTGTTTTCTGATTGAGTAATCTATGTTCGAAAAACTAAACTAGCATTTCAAAAAAAGATTTGGTGCCACAAGTAAATCCCTTCATGAAACTTCGTACTCTTTTCGCTTCCACCAATTTCCTTACTCTGTATCCCTATCCATAGTTCTTTATTGAGATTTTATTATTTTGATAATCTACCGGAAAGATAAACACTAAAGTAGCTCAGGGGACTTTGCTGACTGCATGCCAAGAACGATTGGCAATTTATAAAGACTCAATAATTATATATCCAATACTGTATTTAAACGAACACACAAATCACTAATCTCTGTGTGCAGGAAAGTCAAATGTCAATTATAGAGGATAAACTAACCGTCAGAATTATACTGTTTTGTGCTCAGGAAAGTCAAATGTCAATTATAGAGGATAAACTAACCGTCAGAATTATACTGTTCTCTTCGGTATCTATTAACCAAACACTGTCTGGTACTTAGTTATCAATTATTACATAATACACAACAAGATCATTATACATTATATCGAAGATCAACAGACGGAATACTTCTTTCTCACAAATGAAGCTTTCGAAGTAAAGTCACACAAATACGCAACACTGACAAAGGAAACACGAACGGATGTTTCAACAAAGAAATGTTGTGGTTTTAAGTGATATACGAAGCGGTTGAAAACCCGTCATGTAGCGGCTGTAATCAAGCGACATGACGGTTGTAAGCATGACGTAAAAACTGTGGCGGTTATAATGAAGCGATGTCGCGGATGTAAGCAAGTGAGGGTGTTTGTAATTAAGCAAGCTATGTGGTAGTTGTAAACTAATGATGTGACGATTGTTGGGTTGGTTAAGCAAGCGATCTAGTGGTTGGAATTAAGGGATGGTGCTGTTTTAAAAAAGCATTTGATGTAAAACTATAATTAAAAAACACAGAAGTATGTTAGTGTATCAGCGATTGTTAATCACAGACACTAATCTACGGGTTCATCATCAGTTCAATTGGGTACACTATTAATTTAACCGTCTTGGGTAAACATAAGCCCCAATGTCCCTGTTTCCTGTTGGGTATACCTTAGAATATCTTGTCTTGAACTCATGCTTTAATTAAACTGTCCGAGAGTCCCATGAATTCTTTCCCAGTCAACATATATGAAAAATACCCAAATCAACAAACTTATACTGATATATTGCTAGCGACTCATATGCGGTTTGTTTTAATTTTTAAAAAACACGAACTCACGAGTAACTGTTATAAATATTTACTAGTCGAGCTTTCGTCCCCGACTCTGGGTTGGAAGCTCATATAGGAGTTGTTTACGTGCAATAGTTCACGGGTTCGTGTTTTTAACAAATGTATTGAAGGCCTCTGCTGGTTTTGCTTAGAGATTGACAGTTTGATCAAAAAGTGGCAAAGAACATAACGAACTGTCCATTCGCTTACCATCTCGACCAATGCCATAGTGGACCATTTGAATTTCAGTCACATATTAATTAATTAAGCTTGGATACCGTACCATTAGTCAAAGGGTAAATGCCAAGTACATTTAATCTCCAAACTCAATCTCAGGTCAATTGGGTAGACTACATCATACATTATGTATGAATTGGTCACACGAACTCACCCGGATTAGATAAGACAACCAGATTTAAGGTCCTAGTGTTAGGAGTTGTTAGACCATGGGGAAGATTATACTGGAGGTCATTTTCCTCCAATTGATTACACATTGGGAGAAATTGGATAGGAACGATTTGTGCTGTAACTTTTATAAGTAACTACATCATATTAATGTCATATTAATCAACTGAATATTTCAGTATTGTGAAAAGATTAAATTTAGTTTTTTTTCTGTTTTGACTATGGTTTACATTCACATTCGATTGTGGTCAATTATATGACGACAAATTGTCCATTTCATCCTGTCCCTTGCTTTCTTATAGCGAAAATCCCCAATCAAGCAAAGGAACTGTCTACATTATTCTTCTGTTGATGGCAAAACAAATCGCGGATATATTGAGATCTAAAAGTGTTAATTGTTCTTCATAGATGTATTACTTTTTAACAATCGATGCCTTTCACGAAATGTAACCTCATACTACAAATAAATAAACAAAATATCCATAACTCTACTCCTTTAATTTGAAAATAATAAATCTTATCAATCCAGACTACATATTTCGTCATTAACTCTTGACCGATATTGACGCAATCGATTGTTTGCATTGTGACGAAGTGGTGGGCTGTTTTATAGAAGATAATTTTCTTTTAACGTCTATAGCAATGTTCTCCAACGAATGTTGATGATTAGAGAGGATTACAAACTTCTTCATTACATGGCCAGATGCTAAACTGGTGCCCAAGTCATTCAATTGATCCATTACGTCTACGAACGAACGACATACCAAAGAACTCATTCGTCCTTGCATTTGCAATAAATAAATGTCAGACAGGAGCTTTAGCTTGATAAACAATCTGCGAGACCTCTGTTGAGCGATAACTGAAGAAAAACGGCCATCATTTATTTCTAGGCAATTTCGAAATGTTACATTTTCATTAGGGCTTATTATATTCAGTAAGATAATTTGCGGTCAATGAATATTGAGGGAAGACGTTCGACTTACTGGCGCCTTGGTAATCTTCTTTAGTAGAATCCCCGCTGCGACGATTCGACCATATAGTTTATGGCTCCTACACTCTATAGGTCTGTCCATGAATACAGCTTAATCGACAGCAAAACGACATACACGAGAAACATTAAAACACATATCATCACACACCACGTACCCTCTCTCAATTAAGAATATTTCGCAAATTGAGACATAAATCTCTCAAGTGACATGTCCGTCTTTTTAAACCGTCTCATTATGATATTTTTCACTGTCAAATCGTACCTTATCCAGCAATCAACCATCTCTGTTTGCGAGATATTGTTTGCCCAAAGAAGTTTTAACTTAATATACCCCAAGCTAAGATATAAAAGAAACCTTTTTCAGAAAGCTAGTTAGAAAGTGAGGCGACAAGTCATTTTAGCATCACTTTAGTGTATCGAATCCCTTCCATCTCACACCTATACACAGGCACAAAACAAGCAGCCGGAATTGCACATTTGTTATAAACTTGGACTAATACCACGGCCATGCTAACAAATCCTAAAGAACAACTTGAAATACGAATAATGGGCCGTCGCAGTTGATTGACGGGAGTACTCCTAAGACTTGATTATGCCCCCCTAAGAGAAATGTGTCGTGCAAAAATAAAAGTTCACAAACATATAGGTACATTCATTTACTTATATGTTTGCCATATAACTAAAGTGGCATTATTCTGTGTTAGTCTCGTACATCTCTCGGCATAAAATTACACATACCAACAGTAATTTAACTTGTTAATACCTGAAAATACAAAAAGACTTAATGAATAGACTGAGAATCCTGTCTAGTATCAAGATGTGTTACGTTAAAAATTAGCTCATGAGCAAATAGTGACACTCCTCATATATGTCACAGTACGTTCACGTTCGAGACAATAGCCTGCCATTCGTTGTATAATCGCCAGCGATTGATCGCCTGGAGTGATCGCCAGTGTTAACATGCCGACAGTCGCGTGAATCAATGCTGTTAAGTCATTCCAGGTTCGAGTTCTTTCCACAGGACACACAAAATGGCAACTTCCACGAATGAAGTCTGGGAGAAATTATTTTCCAAATACTTCTTGTTTGTTTGGTTGGTTTTAATGGGGCATGTAGCTGTTACGAAGAGTGTGTTTGCCCCATTCCAAATAGTCTACTTCTGTTCCCCCCTCGGAGTTAAATCTTGCCATATTGGACAAATCACATGACTAATATTTTTTTAAGGTAAAAAATATTCCGGATCGCTTGGTCAATCTCCACGTGTGCGCACTCAAGTCGACCAAAAACTTTTGCGGGCGAAATGTGTGTCCCCCGCATCAAAGGCACAAAAACTCGAGTTTACTGTAGTCTACGATATTTGAGGGACGTTTAAATTGCCCACAAACAATGAACGGAGCTTTCATTACATTAGTGTTAGGACAGAATGGCAAGTAGGCTATATGAAATTGGCTCATATGTCACTCGACTTGAGTATCCAGAAATGTATAGTTTATATACCCCAGTTCAAAATGCTTTTAATAAATTATGGGTATATTTATAGTTATTGTTTAGCACAAATTCTTACGCCAACTTGGATAAAGTATATAATTCCTATCAGTAACATCCTGAAAGTTTGAAAGCAAGATAATATACAGAAACGAACATCTGGCTCAAGTAAAAGAAACAACAAATGGTCTACCGCTTATGCACAAAGATGAGTAAGAATGGTCTGTTATCATGTCACTCTCCAACATGGCCCGCAGACGTCATCTCGGTTTCCCACCATGTTGTAGTAAAGAAAAGTGTGAAGTGGACAATTTGTCGGCATACAAGTGAACTACCCTTGTGTATGACGATACATACACCCTTATCAAACACACAATCAGTCTATGTCTATCATCATTGATTTGTGGTGATAAATGTACATCGGCTTCATAGCACCCATGAATGGTGTTGAGGATGCCACTTGGTACTGTCAAATATGGTGTACACCATTTTGATGACATTTGAACTATTGTTGGTGCTGGTTTTGATAAATACCATTTGTCAACATGATTCTTTGTTGTTCAAAAATGTCTGACACCAAATAATGGTGCCACAAGTAAATCTGTTCATGAAATTTCATACTTGGCAGCATCCGTGACGGAATATTGATTTTCTACACTTTAAATATAAACTCTCTTCGATTATGAGTCCACCAATTTCCTTACTCTGTATCCTCAAGGATATTTCACTTATATGATGACGGACACAAATGCAGAACATCCCAAACAAATTTGCTTCCCGTTACCCTTTAGCTCTGCGAACACCAGGGCAACAGAAAGCACCCTCTTTTCTCGCCTCTTACGATTGACCGAGGAAGCCGGGGGAGTATTCTACAGGGCCTGCTGATCGTCTACGGGAAAGATAAACACTTAAGTAGCACAGGGGACTTTGCTTACTGCCAAGAACGATTGGCAATTTATAAAGACTCAAAATATATCTTCAATACTGTATTTACACAAACAAACCAATCACTTATCTTTGTGCGCAGGAAAGTCAAATGTCATTTATAGAGGATAAACTAACCGTCAGAATTCTACTGTTCAGTATCGATTAACCAAACACTGTCTGTTACTTATCAATCATTACATAATACACAACGATCTTCCAATTTATATGAAAATATTTGGCAATAACACCCTATATCTCTAATCGGAATAGACTATCATTATCATCATATGACAGTATGTATTCATTGGTTGATTAATTTGTGTTTTACGCCGTGCTTAAGGACATTTGCCTGTTATGGCGTCGGTGTATTCCACTAATAATTTACACTTGCACAATCATAATATGTGAGGAGTTTTGTTACTGTTGGAAAGTTAAATTTTCACCAGTGCCAACAGAATACCGCGTTGCTCCTCTTTGTACAAATTTCCCACAGCCATTAGACAAAAACGTTATAATTATATACTCTCTGGATAATTTCGAACAAAAAATTCCATGGTTTTGGAGCAGTGAAACCCAATTGTCTATGATTATTTGCCTTGAAATGGAGCCCACATTCCTTCCACGAGCCAACAGACCATCACACTGGCAAGGGAATTCTATTAAAATCATTGGATTATCCCCTGCTCTAGATAAAACAATAGAGAATAATTAGTAAGTAGATCTTAATCTTGAGTTGTTACGTGTAACCTATATGTCTCCTTAAGCACACGAGCACATTGAGTACATGTATTTAAAGGAGAAAACCACCCAAAAGCCATACTAGTATTCTATAAATATGTAAAACTTTTTGTGTGTAATACAATACATTAATTTCCATTTTCATAATCCTATCGTAACTCTGATTATCTTTCATTAAAGAGGATCACAAGGCCCAGTTGAGTCATCAAATCCTGTGCTGCTAAGTTTTCCGGCACTCTGGTTGATCAGCCAATTTTGAACTATCCAATGATAGATCAGTGAAGTTTGCTGTACACAGGATTTGATGACTCAGCTGGGCCTTGTGATCCTCTTTAAAGAATGATAACCAGAGTTACGATAAGATTATGAAAATGGAAGTTAATGTATTGTATTTTACTATTACACACAAAAAGTTTTACTTATTTACAGAATATGGTTTTTAGGTGGTCTTCCCCTTTAATCACTGCATCAAACACTTATCAATAATCAGCCAATTGTTTGTTGCTGGTGACGACAAGGGTGGTTTACTTCAGCTTACATGTCACCATTTCACATGGTGTGAGTGAAATAACCTTAAGTATGAAATAAAACCCTAATCAAACAAGCAAATCAAAACCCACAATAATCTAGTCCACTTATTCATAGTACTTATCAAAATTTGTATTATGTATATCAACACTCTTCGAATTTGACCCTCATAGTAACACATTCTTTTTTTTTTAAATGAACACGGATCCAGATATATAATAAAAATTTTTTTGATATTATGTGGAGAAAAAAAAAAAAAAAATTAACATTTACTATGATGACAATAAAGCTATGAACATAAAAATATGAAATTAATCTATTCATTGAAGTAAAATATGTTATGTAAATTATTAAGTTGCAGTTATTAGTCATTAGAACAATATATGACACATCAAATAACAATATTCATTTTTGAATTAGCCCACGGCTGTAAGTTTTTTTCAAATAATTATATAGCGTTATTAGCGTATAAGCTTTCCAATCCTACTTCAGCGGGCCGTTTATGGGGTGGAGTCTGTCTGTTGACCATCGGTTGTATGAGTGAGCCACATGATGTGGCTCCAAAAAGTCGCTGGGCTGTTTTACAAGATTTTCAACTTTAATTAGGATTATTAAGAACAGTGTAAAGTGGACAATCCATTGTCATATTGATGAAATACAAGAAGGGTATGACGTTAAACTCTAATAACTCTTTGAATTATAAATAATAAGATTAAACCCCAATCAAACAACACAAACGGTTTCTGAATATTCACAAGTACCAATTTGGAGGGTTCCATAATTGATATTTATTTATTTATTTGAATTCATGTAGCATATAACAAGTACACAGCAGTGGGTTATCCTGAACAATTAAGATACAGCTATTAATACAAGTTTGGAACCTGGAGCATTAAAATAAATGTATACATATTCACAATGTGAAAAATACATGCCCAAATATACAAAATAAAATATGCACAATGAAGCTCTAAAAAAATCTGGTGAGTTTGAATGACATTTAGAAGTGGGGAAACGTAATTATACAATTTCTGGATAACCACTTCTTGTTTTGTGATAGAACACAATGTTTTGATACATATGCCTGTATCGTCAATTTACACCTGATAAGGATACAGGCATTTGAATCAAATTGTATAATTAAATCCGATTCAGGTAAAGAAATCAATGAAGCTTAACTGCATTTAAACATAGAAATAAGAAACAAATGCATGGATGATTTTTATAAGTGTGGATGTAATAGTTTCGCCTTTACATATTGGGAACATAATAACTAGAGTATAAATTCACGGATTAATGTTTAACTTGAAATATAGCCTCCTCCCATTAATACAACAGATGAGATTTCATTTCACCAAAACTCCAAATGTTTTGAAGATGATAAATTTATTCCCTCCCAAATGTGTTCATTTAGTCTAACTCCGTTTCGTCCATCAATCTGTTATAATTCTGGTATTGAGATGTTTTTGAAAACCATTAACATATTGTTTTTGATTTTGGTAGGCAGGTGGATGCAACACGAGTACAGATCAAGTGTATGTTTTAGTGTTATGAGCCTATTTTAACTAGAGTTACTGCCCTTGGCAAATATATAATCCTTGATTTCTGATGACAAGTTCTCAAAGCCAAATTTACGCCTTGATGTTCTGTATGTATTTCAAATATGTAATAATTAATTAAGTTATCACTGTGGTCATAAATAAGTGAATTGGATAGCTTTAAAAAAGGACCCCAATCAAATTTGGTGTTTTGAATTTTGAATAGTCATTCAGTTATAGACTATAACACAATTAGCTGACACACATTTTAGTTACAATTTTATGTTGATGAGTAGGACAGAAGGTATCTCACTTGTCAAATTGTTTCAAATAAGCATTTGACACTCTGAACTGCCACCTACTCAGCTTGCAATTTTCTTAGTTTGCTTGATCAAGATTTATTTTCAATATTCATAGTTTGTGGGTAAGGGCTAACACAGCTACAGTGCAAAAATCAATAGTTTTATTCCCTCCATCGTTAATGTCTTAAATGTGTTATCATGAAAACTACTCTACATCAACAAGTTATTTCAATAAGATCTGATAAACTATTTGCTGATCAATACCTGGGTGGTAGATTTACTATTGTCCATCACGCCTTTGTATTTATGACATTCAACACACCTTTGCCTTGGCTCTTATTCAACTTACTAAATCAATCAATATCTTTGTATGGCTGGGATGGAGGTGTTTTTCCATAGGCTCTTTATAAATCATAATAGCAAGATTTAAATGTGACAATACGAAAAGGTGGGTAATTTTAACATGTTTTATTCCTTACCTATCCTAATATTAAAATTTTTATTACAGAAAAATTAAAATTATGCATAATTGTATATACATCTGAAGTGGAAACTAGAACCAATTAATTAATCATGGTTTATTTTAAATATTATTATTTTTATAAATATAGATGATCAGAATCATCAGGAATTTCCTCATTAATCCTCAAAAACAATAACAGGGAATAATATTTATTTATTTAAAAAAAAAAAAAAATGTATTTCAAGTAGCTTTGCCTAGATTAAATAAAATACTAAATTTGGCTGCAAAATGTAAGTATTGATACAGCTGGGACATGCCTGTGAAAATAAAATCATACATGTTAATATGATGCTAACCTCTTAGTAAAAAACTAGTCCCTTTGAATTTGTTTAAATTTTTAAATCTTCAGTTATAACATTTTGCTGATTGATGTGATTGTTAAACCTAAATTTCTTCCGAATGCTGCAAATAAATGAACTAAATCATGATATTGTCAGAGCAATACAGTTATTTCAAAGGAGGGTAAACAAATGTCGCTTGTGTTGCTTATGTTAATCTTTGTCAGCCAAACATATAGATGTCCCCTGTTTATTCAACTCAAATGTAGCCAGATAGGAGTAAATAAGGTGTGAATACTTGTTTTAATGGCCACTGTCGTGTTTAACCGAATCTATCATACACCTCTTGTTTCAATGGCCACTGTCATGTTTAGCCCAATCTATAATACACTTCTTGTTTCAATGGCCACTGTCATGTTTAGCCAAATCGATCATACACCTCTTGTTTCAATGACCACTGTCATGTTTAGCCCAATCTATCATACACCTCTTGTTTCAATGGCCACTGTCATGTTTAGCCAAATCTATCATACACCTCTTGTTTCAATGGCCACTGTCATGTTTAGCCAAATCTATCATACACCTCTGGCATGGTGGCTTTATTGGTCCTTATGTAACACACTGAACATAAAAGCTAGAAATAAAAAAATCTGACAAGAAAAGACAATTGTTTTTCAAACATATTATTATTCTCATTTGTTAAGAATTATTTAGTAAAAAATAATTACCAGCTGATAAAATTAAAGGAGAGTTTATGAGGAGAGCATTACACCAGGGTCAAAGATGTCCAAGGCAGATTATATTTATTGTTCATGTTTTTTTGTTTGTTTCTTTTTTTAAATAATTTTTTTATTATACATATAAGCTTATATGATTTAGGGATCAGCCAAAATGTCCTCACAACAATAAGAAGAAATGGAGCAGGTTTAATTATCTCTTCTTAAAAAAGGAGTGTTGATTTAGGTATCAAAAGAAATCTCCTGTGTTACAAATCGCTTTGCCCATATTGAAAAAAATAATCAATTTGACTGAACAATGTAATTATTGATAGTACACTAAAATACAGTTCAGCAGAGCTACAGCTGGGACATCCCTTTTGTACTAAAACACCACTGTCATAAAAAATAAATAATTATAAGTACGGAACTAACCTGTCGGCAAAAAAACTAGTCAATTTTAATTTCATTTAATTTTAAAATATTCAGTTATAAATATTTCCTGACTGTTAATCGTAATTTCTTCTGAATACTGAAAATAAATTTACTAGATCATGATATTGTCACAGCAATACCAAACACATAGATGTCAGCTATTTATTCAACTAAAATGTAGACAGATAGGAGTAACTAGTAAACCTGGTTTGAATGCTCGTTTCATCAGATTTATGGGCATCGCCAAGTTTGACAAAAACAATGCAGCGTACTATATTAAACATTATGTAATGCACTCAATGTATTAAGCTAGAAATGCCAGAAATAAGTAAATATATTTTTTATCTCTTTACGTGAAAAAGAAAAAAATAATTTAATCGAGAGCATAATGGCATGGTCAAAAATGTGTAAAGGAAATTATTGAAGGTATTCCCAAACAGGTTTTAAATCAGATCGAAAGTGACTGAATTACAAAGATAATGCTATAAACTATCTGAAAATTGAAGCCCATATTTTACCGACGCTTAGAATTTGTTTTATTCATTCACAAACTTGCGACTTTTCATACAAGCCGTTTGAACTATGACGTGGGCAGGGGAAACTTGATTCAGACAAGTTTTATGGCAGATAATCACGACTACATTCCGGAGATACACAAAGGATTGCTAAATCTTGAGAAATAACAAAATGGCAGTCAGGTTTGTATAAATACCAGTCACTTGGTGACGTCACTCAAGAATGGCAACTAACTCTTAATGAAAGTCAGATGTTCGAATCCCAATTTCTCCACATGTACGCCAAATTTTTAAATGAAACAATCTGCAAATCGTTCAGTGAATATAGGACTATTTTTTTTATACGTTTTCTAGGTATCAACCATTTGGGAATACCTTTAAGTCTCTTTAGTCTGTACACAGTCAAAACATGGAGGTTAGTGGTAATCATACTGCATGAAGTTTGCGGGGAGATTTGTAAATCGTCTTGATACTTTGAAACTGTTCAAAGTGTGATATTAATTACATCAGGGTGTGTTCTTTCTATATTTGTCCTTCAGTAAGATTTCTTTTTCCCTCTTTTAAACTTCGGTTAATCTAAACATAAAATATTTTATCTTAAGCCATTGACATTTAATTGTTACTGTCCCATAAAACATTTTGTCATAAAAGCCTCAAGTCATTATCTGACATAGTAGATTTTATGTTTTGCCATATAAAACCTGAACTAGTCTAGTCCTACCCTGTAATTGATTTAACGTTTTTTCATAGTCCCAAAGTCGGACTGTCGGGCCGTGCCTTAGTGATAGCCAGTGCACTTCCTAAACTGAACCGGCCCTGTGAGGGAGCGGGTGGGCCATGGCTCGGCAGAATACTCCCTCGGCTTCCTGGGCCGATCATAAGAGGCGAGAAAAGAGGTTGCTTTCTGTTACCCTGGTGTTCGCAGAGCTAAAGGGTAACGGGAAGCAGATTTGTT
>JARFOD010004913.1:0-11669 GCA_031763545.1 Mopalia muscosa | reverse complement strand
TAATTTTAAATTTTAATTTTAAATTTTAATTTTAAATTTTAATTTTAATTTTAAATTTTAAATTTTAATTTTAATTTTAAATTTCAAATTTTAATTTTAATTTTAAATTTCAAATTTTAATTTTAATTTTAAATTTTAATTTTAATTCACCTCCTAAGGATACACCTTTGTGTTTGTCAAGAAGAATGAAAGTGATATTAGGTTGTCACTCTTTCCAATACTAATAGAGATATCAGCTGTATTGTTTGGTTTTTCTCTTACAGGGGATTCAAGGACTCCAGGACAGCAGAACTAATGTTTATGAGGGCCAAGAAGATGAAGTATAATTCAGATAAAAGAAAAAAAATTAATAAATTAGGTAAACAATGATTATTTGAATGTTAAAATTTTTAATATCAAAGCTGCTTTTCCAGAGATTTCAAATGAAAAATAACCAGTAATATATCAACTGAATATTTTGTAACCTTCAAAAAGTTCAGTTCACAGGAAATAGCATTGTACTTTTGTTTGTTTGTACAAAACAAAATTTATTTTGGTATTTATTTTTCAGATCCTAAACAGAAGTTGGCTTTGTTTAAAAGGTTGAGTGAATCAACTCGTCAGATCAAACCTGTTCAACCACTGAACAGAAAAGCACTACCAAGAAAGGAATACTTCCAAGGTGATTTCAATAGATTCAGAACAATTTTACCATCAATGATTTGTCATGCACCTTAACAATCCACAAGAATTAATACAATCTTATCTTCATCTATTTTAAAAACTTGTATTCAGCAGTTGAAATGTTATTTTTTTCTTTGTTCGTTAATTATTTAATAAAAATCTATTTTGAATAGTGTGGTGTCAGGAACCCAATTGCTTCTAAAACACTGCTGAGTTCCTGACATTTTACATTTCTCTTGATAAAACATTATTAACTGTTTCAATAAGTTATGGTATGGGATTTTGAAACGATGTGCACACTGTCAAGTATTTAGTAGTAAACCTGATTTTACCCTGGCAATTTGTAGCTCGTGCACGTGAGGCTGACGAAAAACAGAGAGAAAAGAGGACAGAAGTGGCAACAAAGACTTCAAGAACATTTGAGTGGCTTCACACTCAAGTGGCTGTCGGGGAGTATAGTGCGAGTGGAATGTCCAATATGTAAGTCAGTTTTGGCATTTGAATTATGCCTTTTCTGTCATGTAAATATGATCATAAATTAAAGCATTAAAAAGGGAATTAATTTATGTTTAACTTTCTCAGCCTTAAATTTGGTATCCGTTTTCTCTGTTCTTGATGAATTTCGGAATAAATGAAGAAACAAAAAATTCCTTGCCTCCACTGGGATTTGAACCCAGGACCTCTTCTGTTCTTTATTTAAATATGTTATTCAAGTAAAATTTTAAATGTATCAGAAAATCCACAATTTAAGTCAGCTGTATGTACATGTAGCTAGAATTGACTTTATTATCATTCTCACAGCTCAATACAGTTCAATGATGATTACACTCGTTTTGTGGTTGAAATATAACTACTTACAATATATGCTTCCTTTAGATTAAAGTAGACAATAATGCTTACTGTAAACATTATGTGAATAGCTCATATCATTGAATACGCAGCTAAGCTAACTTGCATTTGACTTTCGTTATATCCACAGGTTATCCAGAAATGAAAGTGAAAGTAGTTTACCCCGCCTGGATGATGAAATCACAGCTGGTAGAAGAGTTCAACTTGTAGTAAGTGCTCAGAACCTGGATGGGCAGGTTCAAAATTACAATGTGTGGATTTCTATTTCTTCAAACCCCACAGCCATGGCTGTGTCGCTAGTGTGTGATCTTCTTATTCTACTGCAATGTTTCTACAAAAGATTAAAGTAACGTCAACATCTAGAATTGCAGTAATTAAATTTAATTGAAGGGTAAAAAGAGGCTATTCTGTTCAATGCCATATTTACAGAAGTTTATTTAGGACAACTGTTTGTGTTGAATATAGCCCTGTTTCATTGAAGGTAAACAAAGAGATCCCAGCTAAAGATATTCATATAGAGGTGGAAAGTATGACCTCTCCTTAATAACTGATATATTTTGTTTATATTTTAGGGTAGCCCTGTTCCATTGGAGGTAGAAAGTGTGACATCTGTTGAAGACAGTGCTAGACACAGGAGACTCTCATTGGATGATTCATCTTCATCTTTAGGAGGTAAGGGTGAACTGTTTTAGTAGATATGGGTGTTCTTCTTAGGAGGTATGGGTGTACTGTATTTAGAGGTATGGGTGTACTGTATTTAGAGGTATGGGTGTACTGTATTTAGAGGTATGGGTGTACTGTTGTAGAAATATGGGTGTACTATTTTAGGCAGTATTTGAGGAATTATTGGCGTACTGTTTCAGGAGATATAGGTTTACTATTTTAGGACATATGGATGTACTATTTTATGAGGTATGGGTGTACTATTTTAGGAGGTATGGGTGTACTATTTTATGAGGTATAGGTGTACTATTTTAGGAGGTATGGGTGTACTATTTTAGGAGGTATGGGTGTACTATTTAAATAAGAGGTATGGGTGTACTGTTTTAGGAGGTATGGGTGTACTATTTTAGGAGGTATGGGTGTACCATTTTAGGAGGTATGAGTGTACTATTTTAGGAGGTATGACTATGTGTGTAGTGTTTTAGGAGCTATGGGTGTACTCTTTTAGGAGGGATGGTGTAGTGTTTAAGGAGCTATGGATGTACTATTTTAGGAGGTATGAGTGTACTATTTTAGGAGGTATGGGTGTACTATTTTAGGAGGTATGAGTACTATTTTAGGAGGTATGGGTGTGCTATTTTAGGAGGTATGAGTACTATTTTAGGAGGTATGAGTACTATTTTAGGAGGTATGAGTGTACTATTTTATGAGGTATTAGTGTACTATTTTAGGAGGTATGGGTGTCCTATTTTAGGAGGTATGGATGTACTATTTTAGGAGGTATGGGTGTACTATTTTAGGAGGTATGAGTGTACTATTTTGGGAGGTATGGGTGCACTATTCTAGGAGGTGTGAGTGTAATATTTTAGGAGGTATGAGTGTACTATTTTAAGAGGTATGAGTGTAATATTTTAAGAAGTTTGGGTGTACCATATGATCTGTATTGCTGTACATGGTTTTATAAATTTAAACTTTCTTCTGGGTATAACGCTTATTCGCGCTTGTTTTGTAACCATCCATATTTGTTACATGTCATGTAAATATACTAATTTTTGGGTTACATTTTACACCATTTTACTCTTTTTCCACAGAGAGTTTATAATCTTATCATTCAACATATATTCACCATAAATAAATGTACACCCTGATGTGTTTTTTTGTGTTATAGTGAAATCTGTGCCACTCCAGCTACCACAAATAAAGACTAATTCAGCTCCATCAAGTAAAGTAAAAGAGAGAATGTCATGGAGAACCAGAAAGAAAAACACAGACATTGGTTGGGGAGGAGGGAGGAAGAGACCAGGGCCATTTTGAGGCACATTATAGTGATGACTCTTATTAACCTGAACAACAGTAATGTTCAATACATGTCAGACCACTGTATCAAAAATAAAAAATGTACAACTTTTGAATTTGTACTTTTGCTATGGAAGATAGCCACAAGGACTGAGGTAACTGCAGAATCATCAATGATTAGGTCAAGAGCGGAGAAGTTGAACAAGCTTAAATATGTCAACACAATAGATCCATTGCCTACTGATGTAGTGGTGCATTGTGGGATGATTTAGACTCAAGCAGCATCCATGTTCACTTGTAATTGATAAGACTGTATAAAATTAAAACTAACAACTGTATCTGAATCATAAATGACTAGGCCAAGGATGGAGAAGCTGCACAAGCATCAATATGTCACCTCCATAGATTCATTGCCTAATGATGGTGTAGAGGTGCATTGTGGGATGATTTAGACTCAAGCAGCATCCATGTTCACTTGTAATTGATAAGACTATAAAATTTAAACTGACAACTATTTGTTGTGTATCTGTCATCCTGAACAATGATTGTCTGATTGTCTGTAATAAATTGAAAATTGTGTCCATCAAGAAATTATTTTTTTGTTTTCTATTGTCACTGGTCTTGATGCTGTCAGCTTGATTATGATAGCTTGGGTGTCTTCATTTCTTACTAGAATACCCAATGAAGAACAAATGTATATCTTATAAAATGTATTTGAACCAGAAAACAGTGCTTTTTATACAAATTCTAAGAAGATCTTGGAAGTGGATTATTTTTGCATTTGTGGTACATTTACATTTGATAAATAAAATCACTTCTTACATTTGATGTTTGATCTATGTCAAGTTTGTTGCATGTCGAGGAGACACCCTCCTGTTTATCCCTGTCAACTGGAGCTGCGGGCAATTGATTGCCCAGTCATGATGTCTTGTCAACGGAGAAATATGAATATTTTAACACTGCATGACACTTTTCATTATATGGTTGTATTAGTGCTGCTATTTACTGTAATAGTGCACCACAGTCATATAAGTGAAATAGCTTTAAGTACCAATCAATCAACATGTCAGTACTTATCACTGGAGAAACATGAATATTCTAACACAGCCGATCACTTTTGGTTTTATGGTTGTGTAACTGTGGTTATTTACTGTGAGAGTGCACCCCTGTCATATAAGTGAAATAGCATTAGGTAAGGTGTTGAACACCAATTAATCAACAAGTCTGTACTTATCATTGGAGAAACATGAATATTCTAACACAGTCGATCACTTTTGGTTTTATGGCTGTGTAAGTGTGACTATTTACTGTTAGAGTACACCACAGTCATATAAGTGAAATAGCATTAAGTAAGGTGTTGAACACCAATTAATCAACAAGTCTGTACTTATCATAGGAGAAACATGAATATTCTAACACAGCCGATCACTTTTGGTTTTATGGTTGTATAAGTGCTGCTATTTACTGTTAGATGGCACCCCTGTCATTTAAGTGAAGTAGCTTTAAGTAAGGTGTTGAACACAAATTAATCCTTTACTTATAACTGGACGAAGGTATTCATTCTAAAACAGCCGATTACTTTTTTAAAATTTGTATATGCTTGTGTTTATGTGGTAAACACTTCCATCATGTTAGTGGAATACCCTTGAGCATAGCTTGTAATACCTAATCAATCATTATCTACAGGTTGTGGGTTCAATCCATGGCTGAGGCAAACTGAATATTTTAAAAACAAAAAAATTAACAGTTTCACTCACGGCATACAGGGTTAAAGAATATTTGCTCCGTCCTTTGTGAGTATATTGTTATTTGCCCCTGATATGACCAGAGATATCACTATAATTAGAGTGAAGTAACTGACTTTAAATGTTCC
Source organism: Mopalia muscosa (assembly GCA_031763545.1). Classification (NCBI taxonomy): domain Eukaryota; kingdom Metazoa; phylum Mollusca; class Polyplacophora; order Chitonida; family Mopaliidae; genus Mopalia; species Mopalia muscosa. The sequence continues at coordinate 6,325 of JARFOD010004913.1, read as the reverse complement.
TCCAGTGTTAATTAAAGACAGCAGTTTTATTCAGAGCTACTCTGCATTACAACCCTTGGCGGATTATTCGCGTATAATTAAACTTAACTTCCAAGCGATTGATTGGATGGGAACTTCTACACATCTAATCAGATGTTGTGGTACAAGAGGACTCTGCTAGTAAAAATGACAGCAATAGTCAATAATGAAAGTGTGCGAAGTGTTATCAAAAATGGTATATGTGTAACCAACTCATTGTGAGCATTGTATATCTACCCACACCTACTGACACCAACTCTCTATATATATGCCAATAGTGCCTCACAAAGGTAAACACATTGTCAAAACTAGAGTATAACATTCAATATATGTTATCAGCGCTTGAAACTTGGTCATTTTAGGCACAAGGGGGCTTAGCTAAAATTCTATTTAGTTGTGATTAACCCGCAAAGAGTTTTAATGCAGAGTAGCTCTGAATAAAATTCAGGATAGAGACGCTGCATACTGCCCTGATCCACAGTTTTAAGGCATTGGCTTTCCTACTAAGGTGTTATTAGTGCCTGTGTTTTCACATTGGTTAGAGATAATGAAGGCTTAGTTTAACCTGCAAGTAAAGAGAATGAAAGCTTATATTAACTTGCAAGTAGAGATAATGGAAGCTAGATAAACTTGTAAGTAGAGACAATTTATCCGTCTACAATACAGCCAACAAAGAACTCCGCCGCCATGTTCTTTCTGAGTTTGAAGATATGTATGTGTTCTTGTATAATTCATAACCTATTTTTCTGAATTCATTCTTTTTGATTAATTCGGGGGATCGGACTAAGAGTTATTTACCCGTTTACTGACACTATTTTGTTGTTTTAGTTCTGACTTGCACATAGAATATTAAAAGATTCATCGATCTTTTACACTCAAATGTCGTTTTTAGAGTGACGGACCAATTCACAATGGCTCCCAATTTATTCTTGTGTTAGTCTGGCTATTTATTGTTGGAATAAATTCTGTCAAATGATTGAAATACCCGATAGCATTCCAATAATCAAATACTCGAACTCTGTACGGAACCTCTAAATAAGGCTCCTTTGTAAGATAGAAATATTGAAATTGCACAGTTTTTCTCGCTAAATATTTATCAGACTCGGTCTCATCATACATAAAATGAAAGGGAGAATGGTCAGGAATCCATAGTCGTATTTTGTTCGTGGGTTTGCTAGACTCCTACCAACACGGAGAACGCATTTGAAACGTAAATCGTACGGCCGGAACGTGTTTTAGGTTAGATCCAGGTTCCGTCATTATATATATTGTATATGGTATATAGTTTCGGTAGTGCCAACTTATTGGCTGTGCGTGGACAGGTTGAGGTTTAGCCAAAGAGTTTGGTTGCTTGCGATTATTTATCCCTTTTATCACATCACTTTATCAAAATCGCCCTACATAAATATTAATTTTTAAAAATCGACAACTGCAGAACAAAGTTTGACATAGATTTAAATTTGTTACAGAAATGATCTACCGTTTCAAGGCCATATACTCACGTTAGTGCATTGAATAAACCTGTCATATATAATTTCTTTCTTATAAATATATGATTTTATTAAATGCATATTGATATTTGCGTAGGCCTATCGTTCAACAGTTACCTCGTGTTTCTGGTCATTTTTAACCTTTCAGTCCAGATAAGTTGATTAGCAGTGTTTATTTACAAAAAGTTATGAATATGTATATTGATTTCATCATGCCTGTTGGTTTACTAGAACGTATCAAAATACCGTCAATATAGCCTATAACTTATGCAATATTGACTAACTGCAACCAGGTATCGTCAATGCAGTTTTGGGCTTTATTGAAAGTTTACAGACTTTTAGCTCAGAACCAGGTTGACGGAACTTAAGACCTATCCGTTTTTGTTTTTAACTTTATTTTACACAATTTTACTGAATCATCTCGGGGGGAATAAGAAAAAAACAGTCCTTACACCGGTACTACATTGACGCAAGGAAAACAGAAAAGGTGTACGTGAAGGGTCAGGTTACTATCAGTGACAGAAAGGAGTCCCAGCTTGATTAACTAGGTCAGGTGTGATGTCATCCAGGTGAAAGTAGGGACCTAGCGTACCTTAAAACGCTGAAGAGCTCAGATACACTTGTCGAAGGCGGGCTCTTGGTACAGGATAGTTTAACAGGTGAGTCAGTGAAATTACACAAGAACCACGTCCAATTCAGAAATTGATTTTGTAAACATACTTATAAAAAATGTTTGCTTTCAATATTTTAGGTCGAACTTCAAGTTTTGTGAAAATGGTTTAAGTCAGGTGGCCGAGTGTAGGACATCCAGTCCAACGAAATTGTACAGTTTACAACGTTAGGTAAGTTTTACTTGGCTTGGGCCGGCAGGTTTATGAAGGGACGACCACTCCGGGATATCACCTGGCCAGTTCCGCATTTTTCTACATGGTCATTCACGGTGATTTAACAGTTTAGTTCTGAGTCATCCGGACATAGTAATTCAACAGTTAATATGGTATGTGCACTAAATGAGCCGACTTACATGCTTGTCAAGTCTGAATTACCTGTACTGCTTACAGAGCCGGATTTACGTAAAGGCTTAGCAAGCTGAAACGTAGGGCCTCGAAATCTAAGGGGCCTGCAGCCAAGGTTTAAAATATTTCGACACTGTCACACGCGGTTCTTAAGCAAGCTTGAAGGGGCCTCACATGACAGAATACTTAATAGCATTTAAGGTAATCCTTATATTCGCTATATATATATATATATCCATCCCAAGACATGGTTTAACATTTGATCAGCATCCGTTTAATATTTTGGAAAAAAAGGATCCCTTAATGTTATTAATCAAATTAGTGTCAAGTTATAAATAAAAAGATGGCTACTGAATTGGGAAATATTGAATTTCCAACAAAGAAAAATTTATAAAAGTAATTTGCTGTTATTATTGGACTATAAACAGACAGTTGTAAACTTAACAAGAAATAATGATTTTGGACATTCAGTGTTTTTACACCACAGCTGGAATGCAAACTACCAGCCATACAGTTGTTTAAATCAGATATATATATATTATATTTATTGATCATGATTGCTTTGTTTCCTTATTTAAAATCTACATGCTTTCAGAAAAGTATAAGGTGTATATTTTGGCATTGCCCTCTAAATAGGCAATAAATCTCAAATAATTATCTATGCATCAGGACTGTGTTGAAATCTTTTCCGACAGAACCTTCAAATTGATCTTCTAAAATTTTGAGAAATAGCTTAACATTTGTATTAGCTTCTGCTTTACTTATTTTTTAAAAACAAGTTAATGCGTATTTATGAAAAATAAAGCAAAAATACTTTATGATACGCACTTCATTGAAGGTCAAATTGACAAAATTGGTTTAAATCAGAAGTAAAAGGAAAATTCAGACAAACACAGCAAACAATTTGGGAAACCTAAATATTGGTCCTCATAAAATAAGTTTACATAACCATGGGAAGACCCCGTTCTCCTCAAGACCTCAGGCCTGTGATTGTTTATAAATATGATATTTTTGTATTCTAAGCTTTATGTGTATGTTATCTAATATATAACATTTTGCTCTTGTAGTATCATGTACCTCTGTGCAATTACTGATGCTAAGAGCTTTTATGATTCCCAAGGGTTGTCAAATAATTATTTATGACTCTGATACAGAGCTTAAAGCCTTAATTACCACACTGTGTCACTTGCTTTAATAGTTTTATGTTACATTGGCTATGTAACCTACTTGTGCTGATCACTCTCTGGCAAATGGCCTTGTGTTCTCTGTGAAATTATGTCTTTTAGTAAGCAATGCTGGAGAATTATTTTTCAAACTGTTCAAACCAGTTCTTATTTATGGCTCTCTTTTTTTTTAACTTTTTTTTTTATACATAACCATCATTCAAAAATCCTTACAGACTTTGTTAAAAACAAGTGAATATTTTCTCTCTCTGTGATATGGAAAATAGAAAAGGTCCACACTAATTTACTTTCATCCAGCAGATTTCTACTGTTAAGTTATCTGATAATGAAATATAATGCAATTAAGCAATAAGTGACTAACAGAAGGAGGATAAGGGTTTTATCAAATATAATACGAAACTCAATTTTATGATCTCTCTCAATCTGCCTATTTTAAAATAATTTTTTGATAACTGAAATTGATTACCACACATTTTGTCTCTTTTTTAAGAAGCTTGAATTTTTATTTTCTCTTATTTTAGAAACCACCTGGACTGTGATAGATCAAAGATCAGCTCAAAATGAAGTTCACGACAAAATGTTTGCAGAGATCTCTAGTCATTTATAATATTTTCTGTTTTGTAAGTACTCATTTCATTATACACATCACATGTAAGTCCACTCCTGTGTGTACACTATGCAAGCCTAATCCTAGTAATCCACCAACATGATAATTGTAGTTCACCCTCCCCACATCATATGGTAGTTGGTCCACCCATCAAGTGTAAATTTGTATTTGCTCCACCCATCAAGTGTAAATTTGTAGATGGTCCACCCATCTAGTGCAAATTGTAGTTGGTCCACCCATCAAGTGTAAATTGTAGTTTATTCAATCATCAAGTGTAAATTATGGTTAATTCAAACATCGAGTGTAAATTGTAGTTGCTCCGCTGATCAAGTGTTAATTGTAGTTGTTCCACCCTTCAAGTGAAAATTTGTAGTTGGTCCACCCATCAAGTGTTAATTGTAGTTGCTCCACCCATCAAGTGTAAATTGTAGTTGCTCCTCCCATCTAGTGAAATTTGTAGTTGGTCCACCCATCAACTGTAAATTGTAGTAGCTCCACCCATCAAGTGTAAATTGTAGTTGGTCCACCTATCAAGTGTAAATTGTAGTTGCTCCACCCATCAAGTATAAATTGTAGTTGATTCAATCATCTAGTGTAAATTGTAGCTGGTCCAGCCATCAAGTGTTAATTTTAGTTGCTCCACCCATCAAGTGTAAATCGTAGCTGGTCCACCCATCTAGTGTAAATTGTAGTTGGTCCACCCATCAAGTGTAAAATGTAGTTGCTCCACCCATCAAGTATAAATTTTAGTTGATTCAATGAGCTAGTGTAAATTGCAGTTGGTCCACCCATCAAGTGTTAGTTGTAGTTGCTCCACCCATCAATTGTAAATTGTAGTTGCTCCACCCATCAAGTATAAATTGTAGCTCGTCCACCCATCAAGTGTTAATTGTAGTTGCTCCACCCATCAAGTGTAAATTGTATCTGGTCCACCCATCAAGTATAAACTGTAGCTGGTCCACCCATCAAGTGTAAATTGTAGCTGGTCCACCCATCAAGTGTAGATTGTAGCTGGTCCACCCATCAAGTGTTAAGTGTAGTTGGTCCACCCATCCAGTGTAAATTGTAGTTGGTCCACCCATCCAGTGTAAATTGTAGTTGGTTCAATCATCTAGTGTTAATTGCAGTTTGTCCACCCATCAAGTGTTAATTGTAGCTGCTCAACCCATCAAGTGTAAATTGTAGCTGGTCCACCCATCAAGTGTTAATTGCAGTTGGTTCACCCATCTAGTGTTAATTGCAGTTGCTCCACCCATCAAGTGTAAATTGTATTAGATTCAATCATCTAGTGTGTTTTGTAGTTGGTTCAATCATCTAGTGGGAATTTTATTTGGTACACACATTGAGTGTAAATTGTATTTGTTACACACATTGAGTGTAAATTGTATTTGGTTCAATCATCTAGTGTGAATTGGAGTTGGTCCACCCATCAGGTGTAAATTGTACATAACTGTACATTGTACAAATGGTAGTTTGACCACACATCAAGTGAAAGTCATGGCTGGTCCATATATCAAGTGTAAATTTTAGTTGATCAACCAATGAAGCCTAAATGATTGTAGTTGGTTTATCAGGTAGATAACTTCACTTTTGTTTGCACATTACACTTTCCATATGCTTAGCTCACTGTCGTGCTTGCTGTAGTAGGTAAAAACTGATGTAGCATCTGTTTTTACATAAACATTTCCATGAAACACAGAGTATATATTTTGGTCATACAACAAAATCAATCAATTTCTTTCATTATCAATCCCAACTGATTAATGGGAACTTCCTTTGCTGAGGGATGACAAAGACTGTCAGTGCTGTGTCTTTGTTTTCTTCATGTGATAGCCCGGGTACCCTATTGTTTAAGATATTGACTACAAAGACTGTTTCCTTTGCCCATTTGGTCTCTTAGTCATTGGGCCCCGTGAGGGAGCGGGTAAGCCACGGCCCTGCAGAATACTCCCTCGGCTTCCTCGGTCGATTGTAAGAGGCGAGAAAAGAGGTTGCTTTCTGTTGCCCTGG
>JARFOD010004912.1:0-25418 GCA_031763545.1 Mopalia muscosa | reverse complement strand
CTTAATGGGTACAAAATGGAATTTAATCATTATTTAAAACCACTTTTCTTGTATGTTCAAGTTATCGACATCCAAACTATTGTGAAGTTTCTTTTTTGACTGAGCTTATTCATTATATGTAACGTGTATATTGTGTTTGTTATAAGAACAAAAGTTAATGGAATCATCTCATCTTCTTGATAAAATCGCAGACAAAATTGTGTATAGATTTTAATATCTAGTTTTTTTTATGGTACTCTTCATACATCTACATCAAAAGTAATACCAATTTACATGGTATATAAATCGTACGACAAATATGCACGATACACAGATAGTCACTGGCTTAGTTAAATTGAACACACACACACAAACTAATTTTAAAGAAATACAACTTAAGCGCCTAAGTCCACAAATAACATGATCACTGTTTAGAATAACTTGATACATAGAGGATTTTGATGCTGATGGTGATTCTAGATTTTTTGGCGTTATCTTGCCACAGAGTATGATATCCAACACAACAGGAGTTCTACTGTTTCAGACGTTTTACAAACTAAACAGGATGGGGAGGGGGTGTCGGGAGAGGGGATTGGTGAGTTAAATCAGAAGGCTTTTAGTCTTAGCTGGTAGGTTCGTTCGATTTTCTTTCATGAGAAAATAAATGCTTATTATACAAACATATGCTTATCAACTACATACAAGTATTACGCAAACCTACATATTTATATGCTCGCCCATGTCAATTGGTCTCGAATCTGAGTAACGCAAAGTCCAAAAAAGATATTTGAAATATATTTTCATCCGTCTTATGTATGTCCGAAGTATGTATGTCCTTTGACAATGTCAGTATTGTAACGGTAACAGACCCGAATAGCAAAGTTCAGTAACGAAATATTTGTTATTAGAGAAGCAATATGGTTCGTGTCAATGATAGATATTTTTACTTAGTACTAAAAAATACAGCGGGCACAATCCTAATAAGATCAACGCTGCGACAGTCAGTGTTATAAACTATTGAATAAAGTATATCGTGTGGATGAAAATTTGCATTGTTTCTCAACAATTGTGTTTAAATGAACCAAGGCGGAAGTGAAGCTATTGTTTGGTTATATTGACTCAATCGATCTTTGTTTGTCAAACATGGACTTTTCCACGGACTAGATTCCGTATATGTAGACTAAAGACTCCCCAAAAGCCTTTCCCAGTACAGTGTAAATTTGACTGGCTCTTCAATTCCACATGATTCTTGATTAATACAATATCAATCCCGTCTCTATATTTAATATCCCTTACACAGACTGCTCAGATTTATGAATACCTCAATGTTGTTAACATCCGGTTTATTGCCGATCCTCAGTCTGGCATGTTAAACAAAGTCCTTATCGAGTAAATTACTTAAACAATAAGATGGTTTAAATAACGTACAAAGAAAACGGTGAATATTAGATTCTGACAATGCGCTAAACACTTTATTGACCACTGAAAACTTCTGTTTAGTTAAAGGGAGCTTAATCGTGGCCGGGAGCCGATCTGTTTGTGATGTATTTGAATTGCGTCCTGAGATCTGTCCCCGTCTTGTCTGTCTTTGTTGCCAATGGTGTCGATTGTTGTTTCTTTCGCCCATTGGCCCGCGGCCGTTGCTTAGTGGTAGAGTCACATGTAGTGGCTCCGGCAATCGCGGGTGTGGTATTTACGAGGTTTCCTCCCGGTTTTCCACAGTAATAAGGCTGTGAATAATCCGTCGTCATATAAGTTAAATACCCTTGAGTACGACGTTAAACCCCAATCAAACAAACAAACCTTGCACCCATTGTGCTGGCAAGCCATTATGTGAGTGAATGGCGTTCTACACTAGTCACACACACAATCAAATAATATTATTTCCATAGCTAAGTTGTAATGGTCATATAGATATCGTATGTGTCAGGGTAAATGGCCAGTTTTCCAACGGCGATAGGTCTACCCTTTATTAATGCTTTTATTAAACGTTAACTGGACAACCGTCTACAGCATAGTCAGTAAACAGAAAAATTTGGTTAATATGATATAAGCAATAATATCGCAGGACAGTTTTTAAAGCAGTTTAACAGTGTATTTTTGATATAAAACTAACCTACATTAAACAGCATGAAGCTCTCGAATTCACAGGGGTTTTTTTTATTTTATTCGCACCCTGTAATCTTTCTTTTTTGGAATTGTTATGTTTTGCTGTTTTTCTAACAGACGTAAATTTTAAAATATCTTTTTCTCATGGCATTGAAACTTCTCAAAGTGAAATTTTTTGTCTCATTTAGAAAATAAACCTAATCCAAGTACGTTTAATTTGTTCAGTAACAAGTGCACTTAACTATTTCCTTATTCGTGTATACCGCTGAAATTATAAAACAGTTCGGACATAACAGTGATTCATAACCTTACAGGAAGAGAAAGCAATGTGATCCAGAGTAGGCTTACATAGAAAACAACTCTGAAACTTGTCAGGACTTATTTCGTCATCACGGTGTATGTTTTTGTATGACATATTTTTGTGACTTTAACATAAGCTATTTTAATTACACTTCTTAAGAGGAATTGTTGCTATTTTTTTCTTACATACCGTTATTATAGTGTTTGTTTGTAAAATACTGGTATATTTTAGAGGCGCCTCATACATGGTACAAAAAGTCACTCTCTGCACCCTTTAAGTTAAGAATTAATAAAACTCCAAAAATAAAATATATGCTTTCCCCATGCGCATGGCGCCATTAGTGACAGCGTTTGTCTACAGTTTACACAAAAAGAACGGAAAAGTCTTGCAAACACATCCAGTCATAGGACAGCCTATATTCTATTCACAGCGGAGCAACAATCAACAACCATTTAAGGTGGTGTTACTTAGGGGGATTTGATGTATTTTAATAACTGATACCTCTGAACTCCTCGGAATCTGTAGAGTTATATACGCAGGCTCCTCCAGATTCCAGTTAGAGATAACCATAAGGTTTTCTTAACTTTCTTTATTTACCACTCAGTACATTATAAATAGGGCACAATGAAGGAAGGGTGTTTTGCTTCACAATTCTACCAGCTTCGCACATTAAATAAACAGTCATCTCTTCTGGTATTTCTCTGATTCTGTTTTATTGTAGATATTACAAGTGTTGTTAGCCTCCCCTACTTCGGCCTATATTTTCTCTAAGAAGTACCATATCTTGAAATAAGCTGTGATAATCAATAAAACATAAATATGCCAATGAATGTATACGATGTGTTTCTTTCACCACCCATACCAGCTAAACTGTTTGAAAAAAGTTGACTAGCGTTTGGCTATATTTTCAATGGGACAAGTGTTATACATCATAATATTTGGCATGGCATCAATGAAATATACACGGCGGGAAAATTATGGTCATTTTCGCTTTGGCAAAAAGAAAAACTTCAGACTGGTGTTCGTCGTTTGCTGATTTGTGTCTGCACTTGCTTAAACCGAGGATTTAAGGATGGCGATGAAATCATGACCTTAAACATTTTCCAGCTACATTAAACGCCTATCCGTATTTCTGGGCTGGGATTAACAAAAGCTATAACCAACCAGAACTTGACATCAGACATAACTATTATCAAAACATAAACTTAACCCTAAACATAACATTGAACTTTTTCATATCTTACAATAGAAACAGTACAGAAAATACCTAGGCTAAAGTCACTTTCTGTGAAATAGAATGTTTCAGAAGTATAAGTCCTCGCATATACATTCCACAATTATACTCTACTATCTCAAAAAGTAGTATTTCCGATTAATTGGACAATCGCCCTGTTGATGCGATCTGTAAACACGTTGTTTACTACGTTGATTGACATTTTAAACTTCATTAAAATAATGTAATAAGAAAGTCATTAGACTAATGCCGATGTATTGATCGAACTACTTTTAGGAAAAGTATCGATGTTTTCTTGAAAAGCATTCGACAATCTTTTATTCATAGAAAAAGATGAGTATTAAAAAACAACAAAATCTTCAAGATAGAAAAAGAAAGATGAAAATGGAGACAACACAAGCTCATGAACCCAAATAGATCAGATAATTAACAAAATTTTATCTGCAAATAACGCAATTCGTTTGGCTTATCCTCGAGCTATTTAAAAATGATCAAAGTTACACTTTATTAAATTGCCTTATGTTTGACGTTATATTGGATAATTTAACGATAGATAAAAAAAAGCCATTTAACAAAACAAACAACAACAACAACAAAAAAAAACCCTAACCGTAGGCATTTTTATCCGCCTTGCGCAATCATGTATCGAGACGATTTAATGTTACTATATCCGGGGCTATTTATGATTGAAAAAGTTTTAATTCCCAACAAAAATCTATTCCATTTGAATACCTGTCCATTCGAACATATAGCTCAATTTGGAGCTGCTTCATTTTGTACCATTAGGTGGTATCAAAGTTCATAGGTTTAATTCTTCTTTTTTTTTTTCAATGGTCCGAATTGTACGCTACAATAAAAGAAGCAGTTTTGGTCAAGTTTATAATACATGTGGAAATAAGACCACACATAATATGTTGACATTCCAAATGCAGAGAGATTAGCTCTCCCCAAATCTGTCCGGGGAACTAATTAGCTGATCAATGCCAAATGAGTACAGATCACAACTTACAGCATGTATAATCAGCATGTTTTGTACAATAATAAACTAATTTAAGGTAGCTAACAGAAAAGCAGTCAGGATATTGAATAGTTTGATTCCAATAGTTTGTTTGTTTGATTGGTGTTTAACGTCGTACTCAAGGGTATTTCACTTATATGACGACGGACACAAATACAGAACATTTGAAACAGATTTGCTTCCCGTTACCCTTTAGCTCCGCGAACACCAGGGCAACAGAAAGCTACCTCTTTTCTCGCCTCTTACGTTTGACTGAGGAAGCCGAGGGAGTATTCTGTAGGGCCATAGCCCACCCGCTCCCTCACGGGGCCCAATATTTTGTAGTCTAGCGATACCCAATCCATATGGTGACAATGTTTATGGGGTTTTTTTTAAGGGATTGCTAGAAAATTATGTTGGTGAGTGGCATGTTAACGTTGAAAAATGTCAGGTTTAATTTATTTAGTACAAAAAGAAAATAATTTAATAATTGAATTCATATTATAGGGAAAATGTTAAAGTTTGTCCACTTATTGATTATAAATATTAATTCGCTGGAAAAGAATTTGATGAAAGAAAACTGTTTGAAAGAAAGTCATAACTTAAGTAATGAGATACAACGAATTATAATATTTCTTTGTGTTTAAAATGATAAAACCAGGAGCAGAATCATCTGAGATAGTATTTCTTATCACTATGCAATAGCTATAATCATATTATCACCCGGCAGTGTAGTTAATGATATAAGGCGATTTTGAAATAAATGATATGGACACATTTATGGCTTCAGCTAAGATGTACTTTTGTTCATTTTTTTAAAGGATTTTGTAAGGCATGGTCCTGCTTTAAAACTTTCATGCACCGATACCTATTTTAAAATGTTTATTTTCTTATATATATATTATTTGTTTTAGTAGTATATATATATACATATGCCCTTCACCTTCAATATTTATAATTAATGCAAATCAGATTATTCTCTATTTTGCTTGTATCCATATTTAAGGGATAGAACAAGCTCCGGCAAGTGTAATAAAAATTTAACTTTGAAAGAGTCAAAAAAAAAAAAACTGCATTCGCAATTTAAAATATTCTGTCCGTTAGCTGTGTGACATAAACTTGAGCAAAACTTTTCCTATCCTCCTTTACAAGCGATAATTTGTCACAAGCAGGTGGCGAGCTTACCGAAGAAAAATTTCTGTTTCAACACAACGATTTATTTTGGGATCGTCTTGAACTAAAAAAAAAAAACAGCCACAGTATTGTGTGATTTTCTAATTGGTGTTTTGCGCCATTTCACTAATATGACGACAGTGTATTCCAGTTTGCTGACCGCGTTTTTCTACTGTTAAAAGATGTACATAAGCAAACATGCAGTAAGTCATTAACTCGCCTTGTGTAACAAAATTAGACAATCGCGTTATTCCATGTCAGACTAGTATTATCTACATTCCATTTTAGATTCTGTTTATACTGGGTTACCTTGTTCATGTAATCCCCAAACTGTTACATCACATTCGTGATTCTATTTTTAGTCAACATTTTTTCACCTGCACACACAGAAGATCAAGTCTAGACACATTGTAAACTAACCTTAAGCTGAGAAAAACTTTGAATGATTTTTTTGTTTGTTTTATTGTGCTTCACAGGGCTTCATTGTTTTAAATGAAATATAACAGATTATTACGATTGCGTAACAATTGTTAGCTCAATATTGTGCAATGTATATCATAATTACAAAACCAAGTATCCAGGGAACATGACGAGGTACCGGAACACATACCATCGTCACAAGTACGTATTACACAAAACATAATTATATAATACTAGATTATGTAGAGTTTACATAGCTTAGCCCGTTTGCGTATATATAATTAAAATATTTGGCTACACTCATTACTGATTAGACCGATTTCTGGATTACAGATAGGCCTTTTATATGGTGTGACCCAAGTTAATTTGTTTGCTTGATTGGGTTTAATGCTGTTCTTAATATTATTCACTCGTATAACAGCGAGCCAGCGCGATGGGTGAAGGGAACCACCCTCGACACCGATGGCAAAAAAAGACAAGACAAATACAAGATAATTTCAGGACGTAATACAACGACGTCAGTAAGAGATAAGTTTTGTGCTGACCCTTAGCCCTGAGTGCACCGGGGCAACACGAAGCTCCCTCCCAAACCTCCGCAACACCAGGTTTAACTTTAACAGCTCTTAGAATAACTGGTACTGGTCCGTTAATTATTCAGTAACGGAGGGAGCTAACATTGTTCTGCCTATTAAAAGGAAATGAACCATGTTTTCTTTTCGACATGTGTAACTTAAAAGAGTAATGATAGAGTATTCATGGCACCATTACAATGAAGGCGTCCCATGTTTTATCGGTCTTCGGTGGATAATGTACATGTTATTGAACAATAAACAAGACTCCGTCGTTATTCATCAAATCACTATGGTCAACAGAATGTTTGATGAAGTAGGCCCGATTGAAGCGTCACGTTTCCTATTTCCTTTGTTCACTCTTCTATACTTTTGCATCATGGGATGGTCATTATAAACGCAGCACAAAGGAATATTACTATATCAGTTAGCTCAGTCGGTACATTCCTTTGTCATCACCCTAGAAGTAGTTGTAACTTTATAGTGGACTAATATGGCTGCTCTGACACGAGCTTTCTTTGTAATAACCCTAGACTTAGTTGGTACTCTATAGTAGATTGAAAACCTAGCTGTAATACAGTTTAGTATATGATTGATCTGACAGTAGCTTCCTTAGTATTTACCCTTGACTTAGTTGTTATTCTACAGCAGATAAAAACCTAGCTGGTATACTAGTTTATGACTGGTCTGACAGTAGCTTCCTTAGTAATTACCTTTATAGACCGAGCTCTTACTCTATGGTATATGCGTTCTCTGACAGTGGCTTTTTAAATTTACCCTAGGCCTATCTGTAACTGTATGGTAGATGGCTTCTGTGACAGTAGCTTCCTTTATAATTACCCTAGACCTACATGTAGCTGTTACCCTATAGTACGACTATATGGGTGATTTAACAAGAGCTTCCTTTGTAATAGCCCTAAACTTATTACTTTTTTATTACTCTATGGTAGATGACTGCTGAGACGGTAGCTTCCTTTGTTATTACCCTAGGTCTAGCTGTTACTCTATTGTATTTGACTGCTCTGACAGTAACTTACTTTCTTTGTAATTACCCTAGATCTAGCTGTTTTTATATGGTAAATGACTGCTCTGACAGAAGTTTTCTGTGTAATTACCCCAGACCTAGCTGTTACTCTATGACAATTGACTGCACGGAGATAAGCTTTCTTTGTAATTACCCAGACCTAGCTGTTACTCTAAGAGACATCACTGCTCTTACCGTGCCTTTCTTTGTAATTACCCTTAAGACCGAATACTCTATGGTATATGACTGTTCTGAGAGTAGCTTCCTTTGTAATTACCCTAGACCTAGCTGTTATCCTATGGTAGATGTATGCCCTGACAGTTGGTCTTTTGCTATAACTGCGATTAGTATAGAGGGAAAAAACATCGCTTCCCTTCGAATCAGAGACCCGTGAATGTGTTACTCGGCTAGAAGATTATGCATGAAATCGCTTTCTTTTATTTTCTTTTCGATTTTTAATTTGTAGTCTCTGATACACGTTAGAATGGAACAATGTGCGGCTACCGCAGGGAAACCTGCCTGCCGAGTAATACATTTAGAGATGGCTGCTTCGAAGGGAAGTGATTATTTCTTATCTTCTAAACTCATCCAGAGTTATAATCTATGCCTTACTGGTGCACTATGGCATTCAGCTGCTTTGATTTGTTTGCTCGTTTGTTTGAGATTTGTCGTCCTAATTAACGGTCTTTCACTTATTCTTTATAAGTTACACATTATAATCGCATAATTTCCTTTCCAAACTATTGTGTCGCCTTCTACAACTGGTGTTTGTATCTGTTCTCTGTTAAGCTTACTTAACGTTTGTTTTATAAATATATAGTAAGTTGTAGTATACCATAGTTCTGAAAAGTGGGCTACAGTACCCAGATATGTTGGGACATGTTCTATGTTAACTCTCAGACTGAGTAATTTAGCTTATTGCACAATATATTTCGCATACATTTTTGGACTTATTCCGTTATTCTGCAGCAAACGAATTTTAGATTTCTTCACACAGATGTACAGCCTTTACAAACAAATTTTAACACACCTTCAAACTAGTAAAGTTTGTACATGTATAGAATTGCTGGAGATGTAAAGGTCCGTGAGGATTGTAATGGAAACTAACTCATGATATTTTATAGTACTTGTGTTTTGTAAGTTAATCAGTTTACTTGTGGACAGAGCCATATCCCTATATTGGGGAAATTTGAAACATAATAAACTCATGCCCATGCCTAATAGAAAAGGGATGGGATTTTGTTTGTAATGCTGTCAAAGATTGTGGTTCTGGATGAATAGATGTTTATCGGAGATTCCTCACACGAAAATGTCACTAATGTTTCTTTACAAGCTTAAGTTGGTCAAGTAAAGCGGTCGATTTGAGCTAAGCTCCCAGTTGTAGTAATCAACAGCAAACCAATCGCCAGCGGCGGTAACATAATACCAAAGGAAGAGCCAATATAATTCAACCAAATCTGAACAGCTACATTGGTTTCAAGTTATATGGGTTCATATGTACATCGGATTATTTATACCAATTGAAAAGAGCCAATATAATTCAACCAAATCTGAACAGCTACATTGGTTTCAAGTTCTATTGGCTCAAATGTACATCGGATTATTTATACCCATTGGGGCGGATTTTTTATTTTTCATTTACCAGACTGGCCAATCGCGGAACTCCTCGTCAAAATTTGGTAATGATAAGCCGATGATCTTTACTGAACGGATGTGTTATGTCTATATTATCAAACCACTGAGACAGTAAACTCGATAGTGCCTGATGCCGTGGAATGCCGTTTACGATATGAATGCACCGGACTTAAAATGCATTCCCTAAATCCATTGAACATTTGATCTGGTTTAATCTGTTTGATAATATAAAAACGGTTTAACCTGTGTTAAAAATTCCGTGTGGATTTGCTCCGACAATAAATCGACCAATAACAGTACTGTATGACTGAATACATAACAAAATTCGTCAATCATAAACCTTCAGGTACTGCGTCCAAATGAGCGCGCCAGTGCACAATAGATAGGAACAGTAGTAATGTAATGAACATTAAGTCTCTCAGAACAAAGGTGGTCTAACTACATTGATCTTTTCTTTAAATATTGGCCTAAAGACCGTATGATATTTAAAAACTAAACAATCCTTGATCAATATTCATAGGTTTTAGACACAGAAAATTTTCATCGATTCTGGACCATATAACAGCCATTGGTTTTGGACACGCTGAAAATCTATGTGTTCTTTTATGAAGACGTTCTTGATATTCTTTTTGTGTTTCACTGGCTGGTTTCTTGTTATCAGACTGTAGCAGTCAAGATAGCATACTTGGTTACAACAAACACTAACCTGTATATGTTCAATGACATTAAATCTAAATCCATTAATCTAGTTGACAGCCATGCAATTCTGACTGAGAGGTGATTTGTTTAGTTGAACGCTTACACATTAGTAGACTGTCTATCACGGACCAAAGGAATTCTTGATGATCTGGAATTGGAATCTGAAGGAGCTGGTGTATATAACGTTATCGGTTTGAATATAGCTCTTATTAAAAGCACCGAGTCACCTCATTCTCACAGTTCCACAGATGAAGGAGTGCTTCTGTAGGTCGTAAATGTTATACCCGTTACGGGGACCCTTGAAGTGTAAGAAGGGTGCCGAAACCATTATTATTGATGGCACCGTAAACATGACAGGACTTATCATGGCATCCAGTTTAACACAGCTTGATGTATATATAGAACACGAGATCTTACTCCCTATTCTAAATACTGATTTGAATTTAACGTATTTCGTTTGATATCTCCAGTTAATGTGATCCGTATAATACTGTGTTTTACACCCTAATCTCTCAATGTACTTAATAGAGCTAATGGCATGCTCATAGACTTGGCGATAGATCAAATATATACAAAATTCATAGACAATCTTCAAATGCCTTTCAAACACTTCAGAAAGTGACAGGCTCCACAAATACATTTGCTTATTGCTGGGAAACGGTTCGTCGCAGATACTTCAAATTGGTTGAATTTTAAAAGGCATAATGTAGACATCAGAAACATTTTTAAAAACTTGGTCTTTGTTTTTAAAAACCTTTTCCCAAAGATATGTTTTATGGTGGTTTTTTTTTTGCGATTTCGTAAGTAGAATTTCGAAAAAATGCAGCCTTTTTTAATTATACTAAATAAACTAATTTATTTAGTGTTCTCGATGTAGTAATTAGTTATAAATAAAGCACTAAAATTGATTTATTTTAGTTCTCTACATTTATCACTTTGAAATCAGTTCCAAAGCTAAGGGTGCATCTTCCGCAAATTTTTATATTTTGGGTTAGTCATTCACTCAAAGCTGTCAGGCGATTTTCTAGGCTTGTTTAGTCGTTTTGCTTTTACTTGTGGTCAATTTCGTTTACTGTCTATAACAAAGATTTCCTGAATCCCGAGTCTGGTGCTTAACATAACCAATTAACTCTTGTAAAGAAACATTACTGATATTTTCCGAGTGAGCGATCGCTTAGACTTCCACCCATTCTTCTATACAATCTTCGACAGCATTACAAACAAATCCAATCTCTTGCCTTTTAGGTACGGATTATCTAAAGCTAAATAAATCTTTGCTACGTTTATCTTCCATTCATTCTGAACAAATATTTGCTAGATAAAGCAAAAGGTATGCTCGTTTTATTGAATATTCACGCCAATCATAGTCAAAATTATGCTGATGAATAATCACTCCAAAATCAAAAATGTTGGACGTCTTTTGTTGTCTTTTCCTCTCTATCTCTCCCTCCCCCTCCCTCTCTCTCTGTTCCTCATCAAAGCAAGTATAGGAGATTTCATATATACGCTGTGATTTTGCTTGTATCTTGTCTGTTCGTCCTTTGAAAAGAAGCGGTAATATTGTTGTTACCAATAAATCAACTCAATTATCTTTCTGGTTCCATTATCATCCTGAGATAGTAACCATCCGAGAAACTGCCTGGAACAGCCATATAGCCAAAGAACACATGTCAATTTTTGTATTTTAGAAATATTTCTATCGATGGCCATTTCTTGAAAATCTCAAAATTGTAAACGAACATTTGTTGTATATTCAATATGGCTTTAGTATCCCTGCATATTCACGTCAATTGTAATAAAAAAAATCCTGCTTTTAAAAAATCACTCCAGCTTTATGACAGGGACTGCTGTTCTGGTTGAGGTGGCCCTGAATTGTTTAATGGTGTACAGATATCAAGTTCATATGTATTGGCATTCATGTCGAGTAAGTTTAACTATAGGCAAACAGTGTAATTTCAATAATTATATATTTTGAATAATTAAAGAGATCAAAAAAAGCTTGCCTCAACCGGGATTCGAAAACGGGACCTTCTGGTTCAAGACCCACCACTCTACCGACTGGGCTACAGATTCCTGAGTTCAAACCCACTGAACACAGAGATGCCCAATTATATATATTTTTGAAAATATGCGAAGTTTTACTTGGACTACAATTGATGTTTGTGAGTAGCGTCTCAATGTGACGAAGAACAGGGTCAGTCGCCCATAGGGAAGAATATTCATAATGAAGCAATCGTATTAGTCTAACTTTGATTAATATAGATCATGCCATTTAAGTCCGTTTTGTATAAAATCCTACCATCCACCCTTCATTTTACTTGTTTTGGATATTCATTGAAATAAATACACGACTCAACTTATTGTTTGATTCGGGTTTTACACCGTGCTTTATAACGTAGTTTGTTTCAAATGAAAGCGTGCCAGCCGAGAACACCAAGAACATTATGCAGCATCGATGTCACTAACAAAAGAAAATAAAAAGACGGGACAGTCTCTAGATGAAAAACTCAGAAAACACACCAGATCGGCGAATTGCGTGTAAAGAATGCTCTCAAATCACGGTCGTCATTGAGGATGAAATGTTTTTTCCTAGTTTTATGCAAAATGTATTGCATGCCGGTCCCTATCTAACTGTATAAACAGCTTTCGAGAAAAAATACCAATTAATGTGAGCCGAAAAGTTATAATAAATTGATAGATCAATTAGTAGGACTTTTATGCTTGAGCATTTGGGCTGATACATAAAGTTAGATGCTTAATAATATAAGCACATAGCCGAATATGCTTGATGATTTAGCAAATCCAAGGCATGCAGATGGTGTATCGACAATATGTTATCGTTTAGAATGTTTTTTTTACCTATCTTGCAGCAACTTCAATCTGCTTACAACGTTCAATGAAGATCCACAAAGGTATAGTTTCACAACAAATTTTGGTTTCCACTTCGCGAATATGTAGGATAACTAAGGGAAATATAAACGTTTATAATTGGTGAAGAATATGTGTGTGTGAGAGCTTTTTCTTTCTCTTAGAACGAGATACAGATAATTTAGAAACGATATTGGTATTCAGCGATAATATTTATTACTGAATAACCTGTCATCGTTAATAATCATAAAATTGTTGTTAATGCCTTTAGGTTCTTCTGATTGACTACCTTCTGCATGTTGAATTATGGTAGCTATTCAGCTAATCCTGTGTTTAATTTTAACCAATACCGAAAGGTCAGTCATGCGTAGTATATATGCGTTACAAAATCAATAATTTTTTTTTATTCTGTTCCAGTATTTGCTCTTCGGTGGAAGAAGTTTTGATGAAGATACCTGTTTACGCTGATGTAATGCTCGGTTGATATTACAGATGTTTATTACGACAGGCAATACATACGTTGCATCCAAGCATGGTAGTTAGCCAACCCGTTGTCATGTGGAATCCAATAGTTCATATATGGTGATTGTCACTAACAAATTCGTACAATACATCAAAATATACTCCGAGAAACAAATGTTTAAATACTTCAATATTCATGATTCGCCAATAAGTAAGATTTATATCAGACATTGTTAATATCGCATATCGAGTGGAGGAAGCTTCATATTGCTCGATGGTCTTAAATATTGATTGTAGGGTATATTTTAATTGTTTACACGATGTATTCACGAAATACAAAACATTCAATGTAGAGAAAGAAAAGTTGTGTTTTTTTCATTGATATTAGCTTTGAAATATCATTTTCAGCTTAATTTAGTTTTCAGATATATTGGAATCGATAAAGCTTTACACAACATAAATATGCTTTCAAACTACAAACGCATATGCATTCATACAAAGTAGATTTTGAATAGAACAATCGTGTTTTTTTTATACAGAGCCTCAGACCTTTGTATTTAGTGTTCATAGATGAAATTGATTTTAGTGTATATATATATACCAGTCCAGTAAAGTGTGCGGTTAAATTGGTAGAAAGAATGTTAATCTGTAATACATATTAAGAAGTGCCTTACATATTATGAAGATTTTGCTTGATTGAAAATTCGTATTCTGGTCAAATTATTGGCGACTTGATAAGAATTAAAAAGGAACAACATTGAACAACTAAAGACTCTCAGTATTATCGGGTTTGAGGAAGGACCGATATATATGAAGTGTCAGTTTAAAGGGATTGGGTTTTGAGTGTGTCCGTCTGGATGTCTGTGATATGGATATTCCTGTTAGGCAGTAAGTTGACAGTGTGGACACGCTCTGTCACTGTGTAGCACACAGTGTTTACAGTCACGTTGTTGTCACAACGTCTACTGTGACATGGATATATTCTTCCTCATTAATCAAACAGACTATAGAAACCAAGAATGTTTCGACGTCATATTTTTAAAGTACACGATTTTTATGACACAGTGTTTTTTTTTTTGTTTTTTTTTTTTTGCTATTCGCTTTGATTTTCGAATGATTTTACAACAAGCTTAATTTTCGATAAGCCGGTTCTTCTCCAATTGTTTTATTAACACAATCTGGAATTCTGAGCTATTACACATCTGGAAAAATTAAAGTGACTGGTTCGTTGGATTATATTATAACATAAATTCGTCAAAGTGGATTTCAGAGGACACCTATGCATGCATAAATTTAGATGCATACAGTAATTATTCCCAAACTTACATGCTGGGAAAATATAGTCCTGCTTGCATATTTTTTGATTGATTGTTTGGTGTTTTACACCATGCTTAAGAGTACTTAACTTTTATGACGGCGGCATATATTAACAGGTATTAAGTGACACTAGCACGACCAAGATGTGAAGCATCTCTATAATGGTGGAATGTTCATTTTCCTCCAGGACTAAGTAAAGTCAATATTAATTGCTACTTTCCGAACAAACTACCCTTAGCCAGAGGGTGCTCAACAAACCGAGGTGTATTCCCTGCAGTGACTTGGACAAGTTTGGGGCAAACTGAACAAATATCAGCCGGCCAGCGACGAAAACAACACCTATCATATTGGTTGCACATTATAACTATAAATACCTATAGCCGAAATACCAGAGCTTAAAACACTAGAACATTTTCTGATAAAATCAGTCTAATCTTTCAGATCAATAAACTCTCATTGGTAAGTGGTAATACTCGAGCTGAATTTTAAAAGAAAACAAAACGCTTCACTTTTTACCATTGTATTAGTGTCCGTTACTGTTATAACATTCTATACCGCACTCATATACGTGTTTGTTTCTTTGTTGGATTAGTTTTTAACGTCATACTCAAGGGTATTTCATTTATATGACGATGGATTGTCCTCTTCACACTATACACAGCCTTAATACGGTAGATATCCGGGAAGAAACCTTCTAAAAACCACCTTCACGATTGCCGGAGCCACAACATGTGACCCGCTCATATACCTTATGGTCGACAGGCGGGCTCGATTCCGTGATCGGTAAATCGAAGCACAGTTTAGGCGAATATTATGTTGTCCTATTAAAGCTAGACTTGTATATTCTTCAGTCTTGCGAAATTCGCTTGTTTTATGTAAAGTGTGCATATGATTTATGTTCACATACGCTGGTAAATGAGCTTAATGTGCAACTATGCTGCACATCATAGTCGAGCGTCGTGATGGTTGCCAGAACCTCGAGAAGTTTAGCCAAACGAAGTGTCATCAGTACTGCATAGATTATACTTTAGTTTGTAAGTTTGATTGGGGTTAAACGCCGTACTTACGAATATTTCACTTGTATGACGGCACTAGAGACCGATGAGCGAAGGAAACCGCCCTGGACAACACTGGCAACGAAAAATTCATCCCAGAACGACATCACAAACAGATCGGCTTAATGATGCCTATAGCTCGAGAGCACCAGGGACCAGTTGCTCGAAAAAGTATTAGTCGCTAACACTAGATTAAATCGCTAATACCTGGTTAGAGATAGACCTACAAAATGGCGTGACGTCATGTAATACAGGATTAAATTTAATAATGTTTCAAGCAACCGGCCCCAGGGCAACAAAAAGCTCCCTCCCGTCCTCCCGCAACTTGTCGATAAAATGGGGAGGAGCGGATCAGGCCTGGTACAATTCAATCGTATAGCCTTATCGTTGATATCAAAAACGTAGGCCATAGGACCTGGGACCTACATGTTCAGTCCCAGCTAGGACTCAGCCTTTAGGAACACTGTACCATCAGGCGAGTTCTTAACCAACCTAATTGATCCGTGCTGATTTTAAAGATCGAATGTTTTATTAACAAAACAAAGCCGATCGTTTATCAAAATGGGTGTCAACAGATTTATAAATTCTGATAGATGTCTCGGACTTGGTATGGTTTATAAGCCAGGTGCTAAATAAAATGTTATCGAGAGGATTTTTATCAGTTCCATAACTTTGTTTGGAAAATAATCAGTTTACCTGTTAAAGATATTTGTTGTAATACGGGACGTTTTCTTTGGAGAGGAATCACCTGTGTTTTTTCCCGTATATTTGGTTCTTCTTTAAATGACCAGATATTAAACGCAACTGCTAGCAGTTGAGATGGTTTTTAGGCAAGTACTTAAACCAACTCTTACTAAACACAAGGGATGCACAAGATTTTCTTACATCGATGGAAAGTATTTTATCCTCATATAGATAAGTTTCTTTGTGGGTATCGACTAGGAGTTCTTTATTTTCATCATTAAAGAAAATAACTATAAAATAAAAACAGTAGATATGATTGATTTTTGTGTCTGTTAAAAAGTGAATATTAACAGTATTTTCGTTATTTTGGGATCACACTTTCTTAGTTTTGTACAGATTCTGATTCAAAAATGTTTTTTAGTTTTAATCCCGCCTGGTGGATCATGTTTGTCGAGTTGATTAATTGGAGTTTTATGCCGCATAGTATTGTAATATATTATATCTCCTCCTTAACCGCTGTTCCAATCTGCAGTCCATGAAGCAATACATTAAACCTACAACCAAATAAATCCGCAACCCCAGAAGCTATACAGTAAACATTCAACTAAAAC
This sequence comes from Mopalia muscosa, assembly GCA_031763545.1. Taxonomy (NCBI): domain Eukaryota; kingdom Metazoa; phylum Mollusca; class Polyplacophora; order Chitonida; family Mopaliidae; genus Mopalia; species Mopalia muscosa. The sequence goes on along the minus strand of JARFOD010004912.1, from coordinate 8,281 downwards.
AAGTAAGCACAAGTGTTCAAATACAAAATATGCCGAGGAATGTATTGCTTTCATCCGAAATGTAATAATTTTAAGCGAAATTGCTTTCACTTAATTATAAATAAAAATAATACACATACCTTTTTGATAACCTGGCATAATTAGTTATATATATGAATGAGTCGCTATATGCCACATACTAACATACACATTTGTTTCACTTGAAATAAATTTGTATTACTGGGCACCTGTTCATTCACAGTTGCTTTGTCGTTTAATTGCGTTTTGGATTACTTTTGAGGTACTACATTTTGAGTGAAGAAAAAGGGTCCAAAGATGTGGCGTTGTTGTCGAGATCGATTAAATTTCAATGCAATAAAATCGAGAAAAGATTTGTAATCAGTAAAAAAGTAGCTTTTTTAAACAAGTGTAAATAGGCTATACAACCTTCAACAACAAAGACTCCATTTAATCCTCGTTCATAGCGACTAAAAAACCTTGTCCTTAGTCAAAAGAGGGTAATGACAACTGCTGATGCGACGTACTATATTGTGCTTATCAAGGATCTCCCATGGCACAGTCGACCGATGTACAAATCAATGCAGTGGTCGACAGCACTATACAGATTCCCAGTCGCCAAGTCTAATTGGGACAACGGATACGGACTATTTTAAAGACCAAGGGCTAAAGCTAATTGATATTCTATGTTCTGACAGATGATATTGTATTAATATGATGAATTTGTCCCTGGGTCTACAGCCCCGGCGAATTGTGATTTGACGGATGTTGATCCCAAGACACGACCGTCATTAGCATTCAAACCTTACAGCTAACCCTCATTCATATTTGTCAACTGGATTGATTTTATGCTTTTCTCTAAATCAGAAAAAGAGTATGTCTTCAAAGATAATATTGTATTGATATATGTGCATCAGAGTTAACAATATTACATCAGTTAACCGTGTTAAAATATCCCTATATTTATTATCTTTCTCAAAAGCATAATAATACGTAGACGTTTTGCAATCAGTTTGGGTTTTTTTTTTGTTTTTTTTTATTGGGGCACACGCTGTACTTAAGGTTATTTCACTCTCAGTACGGCGTGTCACCCTAATCGATGAGGGAAACCACCCCGGTCACCACAGGCGACTGACAAAAACATAACAGGATAAATTCAGGACTCTCACAAGACAATGCAGTCTTCACAAACATATAGGCTTCCTGTTTAGAGAGGAACAGGAAGCCGATATGTTTGTGAAGACTGTATTGTCTGAAAACACCAGGACAACAGGTATCTCCCTCCAACCATCAGGGCTTCGCCATCAGCTATTTAAATAAATGCAATTAATCCAAACATGAACAATAGCACTGGAACATTTTGTTGGATTCGATTATTTTGTACTTCGGTTGATTGCTGTGTTTTTTTCGAAAAAATAGCACCACGCAATATTTAAGAGTTGACTATTGAAATTGTACTTTTTAAATACGCTTGTCGAAGGCCTGCATCCCTATAAACTAGACGTACTATTATAAAGAGAATTACACATGTTTTGGCTTGCATTGGACAATTTGTGTCTTTGTTACGCAAACCTAATCCAATCTACAAGTTCATTTGATACTTACCGCAAGGTGTTTACCAACATTACCACACCCCGATTAAGACTTGCACTTTTCATAAGTTATACTCAACTATTACTCGCTGCTTAAGACATATCCCTTTTTTTACCTGCATTATCAACAAATAAAACTCAACAGAACTACTGCCTGATTAAGACCTGCATTATCAACAAGTAAAACACAACAGAACTACTGCCTGATTAAGACCTGCATTATCAAAAAATAAAACACAACAGAACTACTGCCTGATTTAGACCTGCATTATCAACAAATAAAACACCGTGACAACAGAACTACTGCCTGATTTAACCCTGCATTATCAACAAATAAAACACAACAGAACTACTACCTGATTTAGACCTGCATTATTAACAAATAAAACACAACAGAACTACTCCCTGATTTAGACCTGCATTATTTACAATGAGTAAAACTTAGTGAAAGTACTCCCTGATTTATACCCGCATTATTTACAATGAGTAAAACTCAGCAGAAGTACTCCCTGATTTAGACCTGGATTATCAACAAATACAACTCAACAGAACTACTGCCTGATTTAGACCTGCATTGTCAACAAGGTAAACTCAGCAGAAGTACTCCCTGGTTTAGACCTGCATTGTTAACAACATTAAAACTGCATTATTAACAACAAGTGAAACTCAGCAGAAGTACTCCCAGATTTATAGACCGGCATTTTTAATAACAAGCAAAACTCAGCACAAATACTCCCTGATTTAAACTTGTTTTATGGTATGTAACTAGTACATGTACCTGCAAAAGCTAAGCCACAAGATTGCAATAATCTTCATTCTTGAATAACAGTATTAAACGTCACGGGTTCGATTCTTGAATAACAGTATTAAACGTCACGGGTTCGATACTTGGAATAATCATCAACTGACACTACCTCGTTAAAGCAATACTGCTATCTTAGAAGAACAGGCGGTGTTATGCCTCGATTTGTTCTTGTCAGCGAATTGGCAGAGACAATTGTTTAAGTACCACGGACGAGCTGATTAGACCAAGGAGTGTTTCTTCTCGCGGAATAACAAAGGCTACGGACTTATATCGTCTTCTTACAAACAGTGGAATAGTGGTCGATGTGTCGAGAAATAGGACTAAGCGATCTTTTGCGGAACGGACGGCAAATAGAAATGTTTTATTTATAGACGAAAATAGTATTTTTCTAATGCATATTGATAACTGTGACATTTATAACAAATGTAAAGGGACAAAATATCGATTACATGAAGCTAGGAAGAATCTTCCTCTTTCATTTCAAAAATCCAATTCAGCCTTTTATGTTTTTGTTTTGTTTTCTTCGCTTTGTTACACCGACAGATATTGATAAAATCGGCGGTGTTGAGTATGAATAATAGATTCATTAAATATGTCTTCATGTGAGAATTTGTGAGTACAACTTACCTTAAACGTTAATGTATCCCTTGCTAGGGAGGCAGTTGTCTGGATGAAGCTACTTGCTTACTGTTACATAATCAGCGGTCGGTTGGAGGAAGTTTCCTGTTGCCCTGGTGATCTCAGAGCTAAAGAGGAATAGGAAGCCCATCTGTTTATGGTGTCTGTATTGCGTCATGTTGTTGTTGTCCTGTATTTGTCCTATCCTGTCTTTGTTTGTTGCCAGTTGTGTCGAGGATAATTTCCTTCGCCCATTGGGCTGGCCCGTCGTCATATAAGTGAAATACCCTTGAGTTCGACGTTTAACTCCAATCGAACCCACAAACTTACATAATCAAACCAACACAACCAAGGGGCAATTCGAAACTGACCTGTCGTGGCCGATTTGTTTTGCGTTCTGCGATTATCAAGTCTTTGAACAACTAGTTGTGACACATTTTGCGTAAAGGACTTGTCAGTGTTGGCTCAATCATGGATTTAAAAAACACCAAAAGTATTTTGATATTACTGGGAATTTAATCTACTTCCAGCATTGCTACACTCCAAACAAATTGCCCTAAGCCAGAGGTCGAGCATTGAAATCGGAGTAAAACTAGCTAACTTCGACAAACTTGTACACATGTTCTTTTTACATAATATGTTTCCTTTTCACTTACAGCTGTTTTACCGTTTAACGTCGTTTTAGATTCCTTTTGTGGTAATACATTTTGAGAAAACAGAAACAAAAACTAGTCCGCTGCAGCGTTAGTCCGGAAATAGTTCGAAATAGTTCGTTTGATACCAATGCTGTTTTCTAAAACTGAATTTTCGTTTTACTCAATATGATTTTTAATCCCATGTGGACGAGTTAGACACTCTTTGAAATTAAGTTTTAATGTGGGAAGCTGCAGCATCCTATTCACTTTATACCCTCAAGTACCATCTAGCTTTTCAAAGCAGACTAGGAACTTCAGGATAAGCCTGCACCATTGCTATCTCACAGGATGTCGTGAGACGGCGCCCTACTTTAGCGACAGTAACGAAAATATCTAGCTGCTTTAATATTTGAAAATGTGTAATGTTGGCCAACCTAAAATGGGGAAAATGTCATTTAAGTATAATTACATTTGTTAACATCTTTTAAAATGGGATTACATTGATACAGCTGAATGATATCAAAGCATAGTTCCGGTTACAGCTGAAATTTGTCTAGGGAAGACCACACAACTGAAGCCTTTTTTATCTATTATCACTACATCCAAAATAGTCCTGGTATATGACCAAAAAGGCTGTACGCAAAGCATGGAGGTAAGACGGAGACCGTTTTAATCAAATGCATAATATATTGATGTGTGTTGGTGGTGTCACATTTTTGCAAACAGTCTTTAAAGTGTATAATGACAGTAATGCCAAACGGTTTCTTTTCCTTCACTATTAAAGCAAGCATTGCTGGTATTAGAAATGTGGCGTGCTATACTCTACCAGTTTCGTTAGATTTTTTTGATCTGGAGTTGTACATTTATATAAACAACGCCTTTTTTTATCCTATGATAATTGTTAATGGTTCCCGATTTCCATTAAACTAACAGGTAGTTATCAAGAGCAGTGCTGGTCAGTATAATATGAAGAAAAAAACCCTAAATACTGCCGAAGTCTTTATCTGCTATTTTATTTTGTTCGTATACAAAAATAACTGAATGTGCTAATCGTCTTTTCAATCAATAACAAAATATGCCATTGAGCTATCTAACCTTATTCTTATGCTCAGTGTTTATCCTGATTTTGAATTTCACACTGGTAGTGCAATTTAATATTTTAAGGCGTTGATTAAACAGTGTCTTAATCTAAGCGTTAAGTATGTGTGTGTGCGTGTTTTTAAATTTTTTATTTTATATTCCCAGTCAACAGTTTCACCACATCTGTAGAAGATAATTGATAACTGCGCATGTGCTATGAGGGACAGAACCAGAAAAATAAATATCGGACGATTATCGATTGCCAACTGGTTAAAAAAATCATTTTTCATTCGAGTTGAAAAGACCTGTTTAAATGAACTTGTTAGGGAATTTCACTGGAATAATTTATAGCTAATTGGGTACTCTTTCATCAAGCGCATTTGTGCGTAAAACTATTTTCAGTTTGCTGCTTCGTCAATTAGGAAATCCTGTTCCAGTTATAGAACGATGAACTCACAAACGAGGCACGTTTTTTATTTATTTTTTTTAACATTTTGTCCTAATTCTTTATCAACATATTAATGGCGAGTTGAAAACAATTTTCACTTCCCCAAAGAAAGCGGATTTAATTGCAAAAATTCACTGCGTAGATTTCAGCACTCACCAGTCTTAATTAGCTCTGTGATAAATTTGGAAACATATGTCAGCATAAAAATCCTCTTGTCGTTTTTTGTAAAATACATATAATTGTCGCCCGGAGAAACAAGAATTATGAAGCTAAAATAAGTTTCTAAACTTAAAACTTTAAACTTTAAGTGCAACTCAAAGTTTACTTTTACCAGAAAGAAATAGACAAATATGGATGTAGTTTGACCAGAATATTTAAAAGTTAACTATCAACGAACTAGAACCTGCTCAAATTAAGACGATGTTATCCCAAAATAACACAAATACTGTTAATATTCAACTTTTATAGTAAAGCTGAGCTGAAACTGGGATTTACTCAATCGCCATTACTCAACATTGTGGCAAAATTAATTTTCAAACAGAGCACTGTGTCAATTATTGTTGAAATACACCGCCGTCATATAAGTTTTTGGTTGTGTAGTGTGGCAAGTACTGTTGAATACAGTGTCTACAGATCGATCTAATTAAATCAAATATCCCTGTGATCTGTTTGTCGCTGTATTGAGATCTAACGAATCACCCAACCTACATGTCGATTGTTTTCATTTTAAATTGACCAATCACAAAGCTGCTTCTCAATGTCAGTTTGTTAAAACAGAATATTTTCGCCGATTAACCGATGTTTTCCGGCTGCGTAATTTTAAATGACCGATAAATGCACACAGAATCAACACCATTTAAATTATAAACTTCTAGTTGAATTGCATCTTCTCCTGTTTACATGTGACTTACAACATCAACACTTCTGCGGTTTGGGCTGAATTTGCTGTTTACTATGGCCGCGTGTTATCTGTGTATTTATTGGACAACTAAAACTGTGACTTTTCGTGAACCCCAGTAGCCTTGACCTAATTGGACAGTAAAAGTGGAGTGATTGCGTTAGATCTCAATATAGCGACAAACAAAACATGACCAGAGATCTGACTTTAATAAGATTGTCTACATGGTAGTGAAAAACCCGTGGTGAAGTCGTAAAACACTACACAATCAATATCAAGAAATCATTCATCAATGAACCATCCTTGAGCTGAAAGTATGTTCTACCTTGGCATTGTATAACGTATCTCCTTTATCATGTTTAGATATTAAAGACAGATTAGCATTATTCCTCCCACAAATATATCTATGATTTATCGCCACTGTTGCAGGCAAACAATAAAACAAGGCTGCGATATTCGATACCACTAAGTGTAAGTTATTGTTAAAATTGAAGTAAAAATGGCTAAGAGATTATATATTTATGTATTCATAGATTTATTTTACATAACATGTAAGTGTCCGTAAATACCTTCCATAAAAATAATCGATTTTGTTGATACACAGATCACTCGAAAATCAACCCAGTGGAATGAAACATAACAAGGTATTTTATGGATATACAACTTCTGGTTTATTGTATATTAATAAAATACCATGTTATGTTACTATCCCTGCTTCTAAATGCCTCTCAAAGAAGTTACAGCTTTAGTTGATCAACTAAACGCCTTATACTGATGCAGTACTGCAGTTTATTTCACTCATACGCCAACTTTCCAACCCAATAGGTGAATAAAAGTATCCTCGACAACCCTGGAAAGAAACAAAAACTGGGCAAGATAAAAATAGGACTACACACAGAGATACCACAAACAGATCGGCTTCATGTTGACCGTTTATAGCTCCGAGAGCACAAGGGCAGCAAGAAGCTCCCTCCAAATCCCCCACCAATGTGTTGTAATAACTATATTAGGTGTATTGACGTAAACTACATCAAACTAACATTGAATCAACTTGATTGTAAAGTTTTAAATGCCTTCCCCACTCAGGGTGATCGGGAAGATGGCCTACACTGGGGTAGTGGTGATTATCGCTTTTACAATATCTCCATTTCATATAAATAATCGCCGATATAAGAGAGGTTATTACATTGACAGATGTTAATCTTCCTGTTCTCCACAGTGCGTCGCTGTGGGGGAACCAGTAATAAAACGACCCCTGCACATAAAATGATATCAAAGTTATAGGCCCATACCAATCATAAATCATATCCGCACAAAACGGGTAAATTTGGATCAGCTGTTTCCAGTCTCTTTCCCGTCTCACGAGAAACACGACCATATCAGACCTTGTGGCGCTAATTACTTCACGTGTGATATAACTGACCACGGGTCTAAATGTTCCTTAAGCCACATGTTAACGCGTTGTCGCCTTCCCAAGTTTTTGTTGGGTAAAAACCTCTTGTATATGACAACTTCAACCTTTCTACAGATCACAATTCAAAGCTTGACACAGCATGGTGGGACAATTTCCGACTAAGATACTGACCGAGTCAACTTGATCTGGCGGGTGGTTGGGAGGGATTGTCTTTGTTTGTTGCCAGTGGCGTCGAGAAAGGTTTGCTTCACCCACCCGGGTTGTGTCATGTAAGTGAAATAACCCACTGTACAGTGTTAAACCCCAATCAATCAAACACTTTCAGAAGGCAAACACTGCCGAACAGTGCTTCAACCAACATGCACACAAAAGCCCGTTCAAAAATAGCCTATAGGATTTTGTCCAAAAGCTTACAGGATTGTATATGGAATTCTATAGGATTTTATAATTATCCTGTATGGTTTTATAAAGTACTACAGTATAGGATGTCGAAAATCCTTTACATTTTTTTTCTGTAAGGCAGCTGGCCATATTGCGCTAATATACCTCAATGACTATAAACGGCACTCAACTGTTCCATTCCAATACCAAAAGGTACCTGAAAATCATTGTACAAGGTCACAAAAGTAGATAAGAAAAATATAATATTATTTTTAGAACTAAATTCGACTTCGATAAATCGAACAAAGTAGAAGCGGGTTTATGTCCATGGATTATCTTCGTATGCTTGAGAACTTGATCATGAAAACGCAAAGCTCGGATGTCGGTTCTTGGTGAAGCACTGATATCATAGG
>JARFOD010004901.1:0-11669 GCA_031763545.1 Mopalia muscosa | reverse complement strand
TAACTTTATACCTAGTAAACACAATTCTTCCCATACTTGCTTAGGCACAAGACAAAAAATCAAATCGTGAATCTGTCCCCTCTTAGACCCTACTTTTCAAACTATCTTAACAGTGTGGGCGTCAAGATCCATTCATGGATCTCTGTTTTTATTTAAAGGAGATCTGCAGTACTTCAGCACTACTTTCCTGTTATAGGTACTTAAATACTCAAAGAATCAGATATGCATAGTTTTAAGAAATAAAATTCTTTCTAAAATTGTCATTTTATCGTTTAAAATGACTTTAATTAACATCGCTCAAAGTGGCTGACCTCTGACGTCAGGCCGTGAACACATATCTTCATGTCAGTAGATATACAGCCACCATTTGCATTATTCTATAGCTGTGAAACACTACTACGACTAAAGAATATACTATTTTTCTGATCAATTGTTCATCATGTCTCGCAGATGTGTTGCTGAAGGTTACAGTAACACAACAGCAGATAGGTGTAAGTTACATTCCTGGCCGACAAACTCGCAGTTAGCGAGGACTTGGGCACGATTTGTGAAAAGCACCAGAGCGAACTGGACCTGTATGTACTCTGTACATTTCGCTGAGGAAGCCTACGAGACCTGATTTGTGAAAATTTGTGTTGCTCCCCTGTATTGTTTTCATTTAGAAATGGCTTGCCAAAGTCTCACTGGGAATCAAAAATAGAATCAACTAACGTTTCCGCGTCAGCTGGTGGCCGTCAGGTACAGTGAAATAATGAAAGGGTATATGGGAGATGCATGTGTTGTTAGTATTTTCCAATTGTCTGGCTTCCCAGTATGTGGTTGTCTATCCCCTGGTTTCAGTAACTTGTATTAACTATACAAATATTGGTGGATGGTATGTGGTGACATATCCATCGTGATTATTGAAGCAGTGTTTTTAATTAACAAATGTGTGTTTTGTCAAATTTTTGTTGTGTTTATATCCTTTATTTTATTTAGTCTGTCCACACATTATAGCTAAATTCTGAGTTACAATAATGTCATCAGAATGGTATAAACGAAGCATAAAGTTTATTATTTTATTTGTTAGGCCCATTATGTGAAACCAGGAAACATAATTTAAACTGTTGGCTTGAATAGTTACCGCGCTTCATCAAGGCTAGCCAATGACACCGTTATCATGTATTCCATATCGCATTTATTATGTATCTTGTGTACAATTCGAAAAAGGTTGGGCACGTGTTGACCTAACCAAGAATCTGCTGTGTTCTGTGGTTGAGTTGTCAGTAATTCAAGTTACCTCAATAGTCTGGTGTTTACAGGCTATAGTTTACTACGTGAGTTCGACTTCTATGGCAGTTTAACAGACGTCGCAAAACAAATCGCCTATTTCTTAGGATAAGTTCACCAAATCTGCTAAGAAATACAATTTATATTGTTAAATAAGAAACTTACCACTCCGTGTTATTTAAACGACTGTTTTCGTCATCCTCGGCACTATCAGAGTAGCTAACGCACGGCTTGTCTGTCTCGCAATTACTTGCAAATGGTTCAAACTGATACGTTTTTGCAGCATCCGAACGCATACAATTTCGCAATATCAACATCATTTTTAATTTTCTTCTGATGTGTAGGTATCTGTGAATGAATCAGATATGGCTTTGTCGTGCCTGAAAGAAAATGCTGCCATGTCTCGCTGAGTAGTCTTATGCACTACTGGGCTAAAGCATGGCTAACTGCTAGGCCAGGCTGACAGGACTTCACGACGTGACGTCACACAAGCAGAGATCCGAATATCAGCGGGCAGGCTTATCTGGTTACTTTAGTGCCTTGTGGGGGGCAAAGTTGACAATATTTCTTTGTGCCAAATATATATTACTTTAGGACAGGGTATAAAGATTATGTTTAGGGCATAAAATGTTGAATAATAATACCACTGCGGGGCTCCTTTAATAATGGACAGGGTAAAATCATCACAATAGTAACAACACCTGGGCTGTAATATCCGGATTGTCAGAGGAAATCTTCATTTGGCCCCTTTTACCTAGGTTTTTGACGTGGTTCTGCGATTGACCAATTTTGCAAAACACTGATAATTTGTTGGATTTAATTTTGGTCACATTGGTTTAGAAGGGTATAGCATGGACAGCAAAACGACTGTGCAACAGTGCAAACACAGACATAAAAGTCGGTCAGGCTCATGGCGACCCCTAAGATTTCTTTTATAATCAGGCCATATTATCTGAATTCAGTTACTAGTTTCTGCCAGTCCGTGAAACACATTACCATCTGAGGTCCAAGTACAAACTAATTTCCCTTCTTTACTCAGTTAATGCATTTATCTCTGGTAGCTGGAAGCGATATTTTGTCTTTTAAATGTACACTCTGGACATATCAGGTATAGGGTTTTGAGCTATTTTTGGGATTTATTCTTAAACATTGCCTCCTCAAATAGGGTACTGCTTACCTAGTCATGTATTACAATAACTATTTGCCCACAGGAAACAATCTGTTGGGTACAGAGGTTTAAAAAATAGTGTACAGTGAAATTGCTTGTTTCCTTTTGCAAACGCTAGTCAAAGATATATATACACACTTTAATTTAATGAATTTTAGTTGCAGAGGAATTGACTGGACCAGCATGGAATTCACCGAAAGAAAAATATCTGAGGCACAACGATTGGTTCGGTAGGGTTTTGAGCTCTTTTTTTATTTATTCTCAAGCGTCGCCTCCTCAAACAGGGTACTGCTTACCCTAGTCATGTTTTACCTAGGCGATCTCAGTGTAGGCTACATGTGTGATTGGGGTTTGGGTAAGGATCGGGCAATTGGTCTAATGAATTTCCTTTAAAAATATTTCTTTATCGTGTATTGCATCAACGTTCTTTCCAATTTTTATTGGGAGGATATATAAGAAGGATGGAAATTTCAACATATCCAAGGTATTCTAAATCTTCCAGAACTTCAATCACAACAATGCTGTTGATCTTCCTGAAGTTAGTTTGACTAATATAGACCCCACAAGACATTACTTGATTCCTCTTATTAATCACTTTCAACTGGGGTTCAGTGATTAGCGTGTCGGTCTGCTGGTCCCCTTTAGGTCAATGATCTGTTGACAGGTGTTCCATAGTGAGGTTGTTGATGAGGTTATATTCCGGTGTCTCGTCGGGATAGTTTCTACGAGGCTTTCCACCTTATATTTAAGGCTGACGTCATTGTCGAACTAAGCTGTTTTGCTTCGTTTCAAAGTTTGTGTTTTTCTTAAAAGGCAAACAATCCCCAAAATTTATTCACTTGGCTGGTAGGATTTTATTTTTCATGTAAACTATTTTGTCCGCAACTGTTTATTCTTTTTAGACTATATCAATTGAGATCTGTTTTGATTAATCCAGTTCGAGATTTGTACTGATCGGTTTTCAATTAAACGTTTTCAACTTTAGATTGATAATGATCGTTTCGTGTCCCCTGTCTTTTAATTTTGGACATTGGGAATCATATGGGGGTTTGACTCAATTGAATTTACTTAGCGTCTCAACATCATTCAATACGTCTGTTTATCCGCGAATTTGGGTTTGCTGAGTTATGTGTTGGGTCGGTACCCTTGAATATTTATTCCCACGTTTGACACCTGTGATTGTCATGGCTTTACAAGTAAGTGTAGCTGCCGTCTTGCATAACTCAGATAAAGCTCACTGTCGTTATATAATGTGGTATATTTGAGATACAGAATATTTGTTCTGTTTTAGTAAATCTCAAATTATTTTTGTCACGAAACAAGACATTGAATTTATAATAGTTGATTTAACTTTTTTCGTCAGTTTTTTCTTAAACATGTTATACTAGATGCTTGAGCATGATACAAAAGCGATGAAAACTTTAACAAAGTATGATCTGAGAAATAACAAAACTCCGATTTCCTGTTTAACTATTTCCGGAATTCTGACTCTGGAAAATCATCTCTACCAGCTAATATAGAATTAACCACACTATCGATAAGATCTTACCTTGGTCAAAGACGCTCTTATGGTTTCGTCATTTTTCCTGTCGCACACAATTAAATGATAAAGTCATCATGATGAAACCGGAGCCAATTGATTATAAATGCCTGGCTTTTCTTATTTACAAAAACTGCCTCTCTAAAGTTGGCATTGTTATAACATCAACCATAGCTGTAAATCGCATATACTGTCAGATATTGGGCAGCCTATATGAATAAAAACCATTATGATGCAAAAGAAAATAAAACAACACTTCAGAGGAACCGCTATCACAGCTCTCTATCAAATGTAGATATTCAGTTCTACGCAATGATTGTTATAGAACGTTAGCTGAAAAAATTCAGTGATATGTGTTTTTTTTTAGGCTGGGAAATTGCTGAAGCTCGCAACTTTGTTTTTGTGCTACCGGCTGGTTTTGACATACCTTTCATAGAAATAGTTACGGAAGGCCTTCGAGATAGTTGATGAACCAAACGAAAACTATTTTTCCACGGGAAACAAGTTGTTGGGCACAGAGGGGAGCAAATAGTGTACAGTGTAATCGCCTTTTCTCCTTTTGCTAACGATAGTCAAGATATATATACACACTAAAACTTAATGAATTTTACTTGCAGAGGAATTGACTGGACCAGGACAATGGAATTCACAGAAAGAAAAATATCCGAGGCACAACGATTGGTTCGAATTTGGCAAGCGTTTGGTATCTCGTTTGCAATTATTAGCGTGGGTCTTTTGGTTACACTGTTAGTCATCGTGACGCGACCCGACATGCCCACATCAACGTCAACTTCAGATGCGAATAAAGTTACAGCTTCACCAGAACTAATTCCAAATTGTACCAAGCCTTGTCCATCGCCAGAAGTTGTACAACAATCCGATCCTGACAATCCAAGCCCCTTCCAAGATTTATTCCCGAAAGAGATTCAAGTTGTACGTGATTATCTATTTAACCAAAGTGAATTGAATCTCGTACCAGTCAAAGAAGCAATGGTCAACTCCAGCTATATATTTTCCATTGATCTAAATCTGCCTGACAAATCGGAGATTCTGGCAAATTTAGACAAACACGACCGGAAACCAATGCGTTCTGCTAAAGCTATCTTATTTCGCGGAGATCTTGAACCACCAATTGTTCAGGAATTTGTGGTCAGTCCTCTTCCACAGCCAAACCATCATGATCATGTACCAAATAACACCTACACCGAATATCCCATCCCATTCGACACTCGACCAAAGTCCGCTCCAGAATATACCGGAGTTGTGTCCATTCTTTACAAATGCACGATGGCAATCCATGATTTACTGGTAAAGAGTTACGGGGCTGGAGCACATAATTGTACAGACAAATGTATTCTCTTTGACATTCAGACACAGATTAACATACCAAATAAAGATCGTCAAACGGTGTTCATTGGTTTCAGAGATGTTATTGGATTTCACCTTCATCCTGTCGGAATAGAGATTGTCGTGTCTCACCCAGGGGCAAATGTGGAGAATTGGAGGATTAAACATATAGTGTATAACAACCAAATCTTCAGCAGCGCCGAGGAACTGATGTCTCTGTACAGAGCAGGTAACATTACAAAGAAGGCAGTTGGCTTTCCTGATGATGTCAAATGGTCTACTTTCCACAGAAAGGGAGACAATCCATCATATAATCAGAGAGGTCCAAGAATGTATGATGTTGACGGCCCACGATACAATGTTAAAGGGCAATATGTAGAGTATATGAATTGGAGCTTTCACTTCAGGGTTCCACCAATTCATGGCGTCCAACTGTTTGACATTCGTTTTAAAGGAGAGAGAATTGCGTATGAAATAAGTCAACAAGAAATGTCGTCTTTCTATTCTGGTCATTCCCTTTTCATTCAGAATTCACAGTATCTTGATCTATCCTTCCTCTTTACTAAATTTGAGATGGTTAAAGGAATGGACTGTCCATTACATGCCTCATATTTGGATGCATTTCACTTTTTTGATTCAGATGAAATTTCCCGCAGGAAAAATGTGGTGTGTATTTTCGAGTACAACTCTGATATGCCGTTAATGAGACATTATGCTAATGATTATGACGGTGGTTACTGGTTTTATGGGGGAGTTTCTGATTATTATTTAGTTCTGAGAACTATTATGCCTGTTTACAACTATGACTATATTCTGGACTTCATGTTTCATAGCAATGGTGCCATACATGTGAAGCTGGCTTCAACTGGCTATGTGGTTAGCTCGTATATGTATGACTTTGAAGAAGAAAAGAGATACGGGTTTCCGATTCACCATAATATCATGGCTCCTCTACATCAGCACATGTATCATTTCAAGGTGGATTTGGACATAAAAGGCAGGAAGAATCGCTTCGCCACTTATGATGTATCGGTCGAGACAATACCTAATCCCTGGTTCCCAGGTCTAAACAAAACTCAGACGTTTGTGGAACAGCGGGATCGAGTTTCAGAGTTAGATGCCAGGATTTTATATGATTTCGACTTGCCAATGAAATATGTTGTGTATAATGATAACTCTACAAACAGTTTTGGTTCCAAACGTGGTTATCAGATTATCAATAGCGCAATGTCCAAGTTTTTATTACCAGACGAGGGTCCTGCTAGAAGTACACGGTGGGCCAAATATCAGGTCGCTGTCTCACAATTTAAGGAATTGGAGAGATTAAGCTCATCGATATATACCAGCAACCCTGGACTGCACCCGCTTGTGAATTTCGATCAATTTACTGATGACGACGAATCTCTTATAGACGAGGACTTGGTAGTTTGGTTATCTATGGGCATCCACCATCTACCGGTTTCTGAGGATGTACCTTCTGTGTCACTGCCAGGCATGACCAAAAGTTTCTACTTACGCCCGTTCAACTATTTTGATGAAGATCCAAGTGTGTCGTCTCGTGATGCCGTGTACATTGTTCCAGGTGAAGACCAAGCAATCGTTACTACATACTTAAGCCGGAACGAAGCCAACTGTACACCGAAGAAGTATGGACCTCTTCAGTATGACGGAAAGTGGTAATGTAGAAATCGCAAATGATTATGTGATCAAGCATTTGTATCTGTAAAACTGGTCGCTTGTGTGAATAACTCATTCCAAACCTTTCTTTCAACATTCCTCTCCTGTACATGATATATACCCTACGATATTAGCAGAGGAGTGATTCAAGCTAATTATGTATTCCTTAGATAATTACAATAATAAGGAATTGTCCCACGTTCATGTCTCAGGCCCCGGCGAACGTTAGATATTTTTATGGTGGTTTTCAGGACATATGGGTAAAAATGAAAAGGTTGTAAGTGTGTGCTGTATGTTTCTGAGAAGAAGACATGTTTACAAATAGGGACAAATGTCGTCAAACATTTTGAGATAATAACTAAGGGTTTTTTGGTATTAATCTGCTCAATTATTCTATTCAATTAATTGACAAAACAAACAGTAAAATGAAATTGGTAATCGTATACAACATACACCAAACCCTAGAGCAAGACTTCTGATGTCAATAAACGTGTAGGCCTAATCACTAGTTTTAATCGATTCATAAAACCTACTATACGTGGGGCATGTCATTCCTGTGATGCGGAATCACGAGTGAATATGATATTTACAGGACTATCTCAACCTGGTCACTTATCAGTCAAGTATTATACATTGAAAGTTTTTAAATGAACGAGATTTTTTGTTTTCATGAAGTGTATATTATATTAGACCAACATCCGCGGTTTACAGGCAAAGGTGTCCGACTATTTTTCCTCGTTTAGCCTACAGGTCTGGGTTCTCCAGTCGGTCAAGGTAGTAGAGGATCACACGAGGTGGTTCCATAATATTCACAAAGGGTTGTTTTGTCTGAGTGTCTTCCGAGTTTCCGGTATTAAGTTAAGACAGAGTAAAAAGTGGACAATCTCTCATCACTACTCTTGAGTACGATGTTGAAACTCCAATCAAACGAACAAGCAATCCTCCTAGTATATAAAGTGACATTGCTGGGGATTTCGACGTATCAGTTTGCTTGTTTGTTTGTTTAACGTCGTACTCAATGGTATTTCTCAAATTTGACGAAGGATTGTCCACTTCACACTTTTCCTTGCTTGGATACGGTGGAAAACCAGGAAGAAACCTCGTAAAAAACACACCGCGATTGTCGGAGTCAGATCGTGTCCCTCGCTACCTGGTGGTTTACAGGTGGACTCGAACCCATACACATTAGATGGAGATATGATTATTAAGCAGACATGCTTACCATTAAAACACGGCCGCGGCCCGCTGGAATATAAGTGATTGAGGATTCCAGAATAGTGTTCAGAGACTATCATGCAATTTGGGAGAGAAGGTGGGAGGGGTAAACATTTCATTGTCTAAAATCAGTAGTCCATTAACAAACAATTTATATTTCGCGAAAAAAGAATTATGTTATGTTGACACTTTTTTACTTTTTTTTTTAATTCTTTTTTGTCCAAAAATTAATAGATGTGACAAGAGAAACAATATCAAGGAAATTCATCTAGGCAGACAGCTTAATATAACCATGAACATATTCAGCAAGTAAGAAAAAGGAATTATATTCAAGTAAAAAGGAAAAAGCACTTTACAAATTTGAAGGAAAAGTTACGATTGTCTTCTTGACGACAAAGGGTGGCAATACCAATAAAGAAATGATGTGCAAAACAACTGGTATTGTTATAATATTTACTAGAGCAGGACAAAATGCCTATGTCATGTATGTGAAATGCCAACCAATCAGTCAGGTAATTAGTCCGTAAAAAATATATAGACATATTGTTTTCTGAAAGAGTAAAAATAAAATAAAACTTTGATCACTGACAGGCGGAAACAAATAGTTCAACTAATTCATCAGATGTGTCGTACAAACGTTTTGCCTCTGTGTTCTGATGACCGTGTGCGATATGTCCTATCTGACAAGTCGCCCTGACATACAGGACAATGAAGGTGGTAGAGAAAAATGGTATTAAATTGGTGTAAACCCCTGTGCCTTGATGTTCGCTAGTTAAGAGTTTTATTCCGAGCTACTCTGCATTACAACCCCGGGGTGATAACTGGCATATAATCGGATTCGGCTTCCAAGCGATTGATTGGATGTGTGGGAACTTTTATGCAACCAATCAGATGTTGTGTTACGAAAGGGCGAGTAAAAATAACAGCGACAGTCAAAAATGAAATTGGTTGAAGTGTTGTCGAAAATAGGATATGTTCGGGAGTATTTAACCAACTCATTCAGAGAATTGCATCTGTAGCCACCCCTACAGATACCAACTCTCCATATATACGCCAATAGTGCTTTACAAAGTAAAACAAATGTCCAAAACTAGAGTATATAACATTCAACATAAGTTATGTTATCAGCACTTTAGCTCGAAACTCTATTTATATGTGATTAGTCGGCCAAAGATGGTAATGCGGAGTAGCTCGAAATAAAAGTGTTGGCTAGAGAAGATGCTGTGCCTTGGCGTATTCGTTGATTATCAGTCTTCGTGATTATACGTGACATAACACAGTTCTACGGTTTCAACTTCTATGTTTCAGTGTCCATCCCAGATGTCGTTGTGCCCAAACAAGCCGTTGACGTCGGTGTAATTGGGTTAAAATTGGTCCATGATATGGCCGGCGTGCATGGAGACGGGCAGTGCGCAGGTGATTACGTATGGTTTGGGCAGTCACACGATCTCTAAACAATTCATTCCTAGTGTACGTTGCAGTGAGAAATCGATTACGCAAATGACGTAAGACGATTTGTCGATCTTCTGCATGTGTCATCACACGTGGTCTACCCGAACGAGGTCGGTCTGCTGAGGTGCCAGTTTGTTGGAGACTGTCCGAAGATCATGGACAGTCCGTCGACTACATCCCATAACCCTGGCAACGTCAGTGACCGACGTTCCTGTATTCAGCATGCCAATTGCACGTTCACGCTGAATGTTGACAGTCGTGGCATTGCAAATCAACGGTTAATTTTCTGTAAGAACTTGTTTTCCCGAGATGTTACTCTACTGTGCTAACGTGGGCTCAATTGCACGTGTCTCATAAGGTCACGTGACTAGAAACACAAGGAAACATGCTTTATCCTTGATGTATACTCGCACGAACTGCATGATTGTGCGCGTCGGAGTTGCTGTGTGTCATGATGTCTTTGACACCGCATTTACCTCTAATAATAATAAAAATATCTCTTGTATTAAGTTTCAAGAAAATATTTAGATCCTACTCCAAAGATAATGTCTCCATTGAAAACAGATCCTACTCCGAGGACAATTTCTCCAATGAAAACAGATCCTACCCCGAAGACAATTTCCCCATTGACAACAGCTCCTACTCCGAGGACAATTTCTCCAATGACAACAGCTCCTACCCCGATGACAATTTCTCTATTAAAACAGATCCTACTCCGAGGACAATTTATCCAATGACACAGCTCCTACCCCGTGGACAGTTTATTCAATGGCAACAAATCCTACCCCGAGGACAATGTCATAAAAATGACAACAGCTAGTTTCTACCCCTTGGACAATTTCTCCCATGACAACAGCTACAACCCCGAGGGCAATTTATCCAATGAAAATAGCTCCTACCCGAAGACAATTTCTTCAATGACAACAATTCCTACCCGAGGACAATGTATCCAATGACAACAGCTCCTCCCCAAGAACAATTTATCCAATGACAATAATTCCTTACCCGAGGACAATTTATCCAATGACAACAGCTCCTACCCCGAGAACAATTTATCCTATGACAACCCTTCTACCCCGAGGACAATTTATCCAATGACAGCAGCTCCTATCCCGAGGACAACTTATCGAACGACAATAGCTCATAGCCAGAGAACAATTTATCCAATGACAGCATCTCCTACCCCGACGTAATTTATTCAATGACAACAGCTCTTACTCCGAGCAAAATTTATCAAATGAAAACAGCTCCTACTCCTAGGACAATTTACCCAAAGACAACAGCCCCTCATTGCCACAGAACTGATGCAACGAGACAACTGGTCCTGTGACAACTGCTTCGACGTCAACTACTCTCACTTATTAGCCCTTTACATCAAAAGCGCTCGTCCAGGTGATTGTCGTAAAGCGTCGTAATTCAACCCAAACCTGGCGTTTCCAATGAGCAGTAACTGGAACTACTGCCTGGCTTGTACGTGTTTTATAGTAACAAAATACGTTATTGAAAAAATGACTGTATTTTGTTAGTAATTATAAAGTGTGTTACACATATTCATTCCACAAAAAAAAATAAATGAAAAAATCAATAGAAAAAATTGATTTGTCCCTATCTAGACCTCATAAGATAACACAGGTTCTGTAACTTAAAGGTGAGATCACACATCGACAATCTACTTCAAACAGCTTTTCCAAACAATCCTGCTTTATTTGTTGTCCCAGGGAAGCGCCTACCAAATGCCCACTTCTTACAGCGGTAAACTACAAACAGGTTACTAAGAAAAATTCATGTTTTTGTTACACAAACCACACTCATATCAATGAATCAACTAAGAAAATCAAAAAGTCGCCAAACTGAAAACATAAACTACAGTGATAACAGACACACCTGAGAGGGAGAGGAAAACACAGCTAGGACGTTATCCCTAATTAGTAGATTCCGTGAATTTTTCCAAAGTTTTGATGGGCTCACAGATTGATAGCAAACTACAAATAGTTGTGAAAT
>JARFOD010004890.1:0-11670 GCA_031763545.1 Mopalia muscosa | reverse complement strand
CTCACTATTAAGGCAAGGAACAGTGTAAAGTGGACAATCCATCGATATATAAGTGGAATACACTTGAGTACGACGTTAAACCCCAATCGAACAAACAAACCAATCTAACCCATCAGCTGTCAGAACTGACTTACGCGTCAATAGTCTTTGATTGATTGATTCTATTCTATGTCGTAGTCAAGTTTTCTCTTACATACACCCGGGATTACAATATACCGGGATATGTAACAGAAAGCTTTAACCTTGAATTGCTGATGAAATGACGAACTATCTCGCGGAACGCGGGAACTGGCGAAATGCTAAAGACTTACCGGCTTGCAAGCGAAGAAGATCGTGACGTTGAAGGAAAATTACTTGATTTTACTCTTTAATATTTCACTTTTACAACTGCTTTCAGAAATATAAAGACTTGTACCAGTACATATAAACGACTTTCTTTAAATCTGTATAAATTATTATTATAACTCGGGGATAAAATTTTTTTAAAAATGACTGCCGATTCAAGGAAGATAAAGGCGATCTCAAACCGCTAAGGCAGTTTTTCATTCACCACCTTTCAACAATATAAATCCGTCAGAAAGATTTTAATGATTTTCTAGTTACATTCATAATTCAGATAATTAATATTTTAATTATTTTTTTAGACTGCAGACCTATGCAGCTATCGATCGCCATAGTAATGCACATGCGCATTGGTAACTGTCAAACTCACCAGTTTTCGAACGCTTTACGAAACAGACGAATGAGAACAATACCCAGTACCTGGCTTTATGTAGATGGGGCCTGGATAAGGTCGAGCTTTATATCCCTGTATATTGTAATCCCCGCCAGCACTAGACAAGGGATTGATAATAAATTATTCCAATTAGTAAGACTAAAATAGAAATCTTGTTCATTTTTTTTTTATCTGTAAAGTAGCTGACTTTTCTTTTGATTTGCAGATACATAACTTTACATTTATATCTGTCGATTCTGCCTCATTTTCTTGTTGGTCTTCTGTATATAAAGGCCCAGGTGAGGGGTTACTAAGGTCCAGGCCGGTCTAAAACGATATATTTCTTTAAGTTCAAGTTTACACGTTTTAATTTTAAATTGTTTTATCGCACATTTTGTTCGTTGCCTGTTTTAAACTATTGATTGACGCTTTTGTTTGGACGCCGCATTGGTCTTCCGCTTTCCGTGACTGAGTGTAGCTGTCATTGTGACTGTACTTTAATCCAATAATTGACTATTTTCAGACAAATTGCTGTTCAGTGTTGCTTTGTTCATCATCACTTAGGAATAACCTGCGCTGTAATGTCATCACACCCTCCCATTTAACTAGACGTGTAACATAATAAATTTATCAAATTGTGTTTCCGTTGTTATTATGTGGTACAGTCAGTGTTCTAACATACTGGTCTTATTTAGGTGACCCATCAGACTTAATTTTATAGTTATTGATAAACATCGGCTTCTTGAACCGGAAACTGGGCTATTAATGTTAAAAACATTAAATTAAATTGAGACAAAACCAAGGTAAACAGTTTGGATTGTTCCGGTTACTACAGTTGTTTTACGAATAATGTTACTTCTGTCACATTTAAAACATGATCAAATAAACAATTGATTTACTGAAAGTTAACGAATTTTACTGCATTGTTGCTCTCTCCGTACTTCTATTCACGAGGGCGTGGGGTTGTGAGAGAGCTACATATTGCCCTGGTTTTCTCCGAGCTATAAGGGGAGCCTTGGAACCGATCTGTTTGTGATGTTTTTATATTGTATCTTACAATAGTCCTGTCTTGTCCTGTCTTTGTTCCCAGTGGTGTCCTTTAGCAATTGGACTGGCACGCCGTCATACGGGCATTAAACCCCGATAAAACAAATAAATGTATTTTAGATGTTGTAGTTTAAGGCAGTACGTTTTATTCGCCCGAATGATATCGGCCGTAGACTGAATTGGCCAGTCTCAGCCGGCATCCTCCTTAGGACTGGGAGAGTTTTCAATAAATAATAATTAATTTTTTATTTTATGTAAAAAAGGCATTTTCATTCGAATGACATTGGTGAGGGTTTTTGATGTTTTATTTCCGTTCCTGTGATAGTGTTTTGGTGTTTCGTTTCCGTTAATATGGCACTTATTAGTTTTTTTGTGTTTCATTTGCATTTCTATAAAACTGTTGTGTTTGTTCACTGTTGAAAGAGCACATACATGGAAATATACTACAATGAGCAGCACTCCAGTGTGTTGCATTTGATGACTAGGAACGATTTTCTGAATGGTCGCTTTGTGGGAATGCTTGTTGATGCTTGTTTTTATGTTTGGACCTCTTTACAAAAACCTTCGTTACACACGAATTTTGAAAAGTTCAAGAAGCATTTTCTACGTTATACCGAGCCCCTCTCCCTCATCGCTAGATCCTAGGGTTTTACTTTGAGCTGAATATATACAGGGGTGTTATTTGATTAGTGAAGGTATAGAGAATATTATACCCTAAAAAGCGTATGTGAACAGCTTATCTGACTAGAAGAGCCTTCGTCCCCGCGTCAATGGAGCCGACAATTTTCGACGCAGCCACTGAAAGGCGTTTCCTAATGGACTGGTTTGATGTGCACTGTCCACCAAGGATTGAAATTAAGAGTAGCTCTGAAGCAAACCTATGACAAGCTCAAAGTTCTATGTGTTTTATAACCTACTTTTCCGTGTATGTGTGTGAATTCGTCATCTGGACAAGATGACATATTCGATTCAATCGATCCACAGTTTTCCGGATGACTTGAAGAGATGTTCTACAGACGGATTTGTTTTCGTAGGCTTTCGCAGAATACCAAGTTTATAACTCCGCCTCATTGATATATTCTGTCTACCTCTGTCGCATAAAGCCCACGAACATACACTAATCAAACACAGATGTATAAGGCACATTACTCTATTCCTTGGCCAATTAAGCTTGATATTCGGTTAATGGAAGGCTGGTGGAAATTACTTCTTCTAATGTGTATATAATAGGTTGATATACATACAGACGCATGTCCAATGTATTTCGTTCTGACGACAACACTTGTTTGAACAGAAATAAAAGGTTAATCTCTCTCCGTTCAGGTGACCGAGTTTTATTTTGAATTTTTTTTTTTTTTTTCGTTCAAATTATTTGAACCTTTTTTATTTTTAATTGACTACATAATTGTTATTAAGTCACATGATAACAGTCTTTTGCGCGTACTGAGACTTTTCCTATTAGTTGACTTTGTTAGTGGATGTTTACGTGATAACCTCTAAGCTATGAGGTTTGGTTTTTTTTCTCCGTATCTTACGCAAGAATCAAATGTTTGTGTAAAATGTCACCTCAAACTGCAGACCAAGCCAACGCTTTCTACACATACATAATGTACTTCTGTCAAGGTTTTGGTCGAGTGTTTGTCGATTATTAAACTCTTGTCGACCTCTGACACATTAATCACAAGTGTAATGATTCTAGAGAGGGCTGCTCTCAGCTCCATGGACGCTTAGAGTCAAGCTAACAAAATTGTTCCTGGGCCGCAGGGGGTAGACAATCAGCCCCATTAACTCCTGTGCTTTGGTATAATGAAGACCTTTATATAAGGTTGCGGTGTTCCTGACAACAGCTAAGGACATATTTTCCTTTGAACAGTCGACGGTTCCCATCAGAATCTGTTAGCATTCGAGAAATACCACAGAGAGACAGAATATTAAGAATGAATTTCGTCTGGCCGCTTCTAGGTAGGTATACTTTTCAAACATGTCTGTGACTCATGCAGAAAGTTTACTGTGTGAATCGATTTTCTCAATTCGGGCCAACTTCAATACGAAACTAATGATTCGTCAGCTACATTTTTCAATTAAATCTATTTCCGGTTTTTTAATGATAATATTACTCGGCCCACTGGAAGGTCAGATCAAAGCAATTGGTTCTTATAGTATCTGCAAATGTTTGACTTTTTATCAAAGCAGCTCGGATTAACTTTTCAAATAGATCTCATTGTTTACTGTGTTTTTGACCGTTTTGTCTTACAGCTGGTCTTCTGGCGTTGAACTCTGTGGATTGTGCCCGGCGTGTGTGTGCACATTCTCGTGCGAGACGGTCTGTGGATGAAGCTTTCAAGAAAGATCCACATCGTCTCAAAAGAGATACTGATTTACATATACGAAATGTAAGAGATTTGATGCAGGCCAGTGGCCACGAACATTTTCACCACATTGACAGCGTGAAGACAAACCAAGGTACTATACTTTGGAAATTTCGCGAGGATTTCAAAGGGTTGGAAGTTCTGGACGCTGCTTTGACCGTTGAAACAGACGCTGGGGGTCGCTACACGGGCGACGCTCAGGGAACCTTCCTTGAGGGTATAGAAGACGATGTTAGAACGCTGAATCCTTTAGTAACTAAAGCTGAAGCTTTCTTCCTTTGTATGAGAGAATCTAGTGTTCTCAACTACCGTGACCAAATCAGCACATACACAGCGGACTTAAAAATTAACACAGACAAACACAACGTTGCTGCTTTAAGTTACTTTGTTCAGTTCTTGGTTGAAAATGACAAAACTCGTGTTCGGCCTACGTGCTTAGTTGAGGCAATGAGTGGTCAAGTTATCCATTTCTGGGACTCTCTGGAAACTAAGACAAAATTGGTGGAAGGCTATGGCGGCAATGTAAAGACAGGCAGAATCAGATATGGAGAGGGTTTTCGACACTTAGAAGCAAAGCAAATAGGGGATACCTGTTACCTGGAAAACGAGTTTGTGAAAGTAGTTAATATGAACTATACTTATGATGATGCAATAACGGACCCTATCAGCTTTCCTTGTAATGAAATATACAATGATACTCATCATAGCAGTTACTCGCCTGGTCTGGATGCCTTTTACAACGGAATGGGCGTCTATAAAATGTTTAAAGAATGGTTCAACATGGAACCATTTGCCTTGCCTATTGTTCTGAGAGTCCACTACGGGGAAAATTTGGAGTCTGCCTTCTGGAACGGAGCAAATGTTTCTATTGGGGATGGGGATGAGAGATTTTACGCATTAGCAGCTATGGATGTGATGGCTCATGAGTTAGCCCATAGCTTTACCGAGAGACATTCGGGACTGTATTATTTCAACCAACCTGGCTCTGTAGACGAATCTTTTTCTGATATAACTGGTGAGGTAGCAGAAGCCTATCTATACGGAAATGATTGGCATGTAGGCACCGAGATCATGAGAAAAGTAAATGCCTTCAGATACTTTGATACCCCCGAGATGGATGGTCTTTCTATAAGCCACGTGGACAATTACACTGACGGTATAAACGTACATTTCGGCAGCGGAGTAATGAACAAGGTCTTCTACGAAATCGTACACGAGCTAGATATGTCAGTTCGAGATGCTTACAGTCTGTTTCTTCTGTCCAACAGGCTTTATTGGTTCCATTTCACCACATACGAGGATGCAGGTTGTGATCTTATGAAGTCCGCATACGATTTAGGATTCGATCCCAATCGAATCCAAAAGGCATTAAACGTTGTGGGTATTAAGGGATGCGATGTGTCCAAACATGTGCTTACGCTGAGGAGAAATTACGAACAGAAAGGTTTCTTTGTATCTAAGACAAAAACGCCATTGTTTGCTGTGAGCTCCCCTTCCTGGACACTGAACATGACCGTGTTGGCCACCAGCGACATGGGTGAAATTAAACTCTTCGCCAGCGAAGAGGCTTTTCCGAACCCAGAGAATTACAAATGGGAATCAGAATTTGACGGTACATCGTCTACGCTCTTCATCGCGGAACCTCCCACTGGACGCGTTTACATCATGGTAACATCCCCAAATCAATTAGACATTGAAGACGGTTCTTTGATTTTAAGTTACGAATGCGGGGATGGTGACTGGATGGATGGTGCCTTCTTTCTGGACTGTATCTTTGGTAGTGACGAGGACTTTTAAATGAGCCCTACATGTCTACTGGATTTGTTAGGTTCAAATACCACAGTTACAAATCGGACAAAGACATTCTTACATACACAGAATCATATACTCATTTTTGCGGTAAGTCATCTACGCCACACTAGCTGTCCTGTAAGAGAAATACTCATTTTTCTGTGATAGCTCAATAATTTTGCCATGTTGGCACAATTGATATTGCCGCAAAGAGATGCTATTGTAGATTGTACACCCAAAGCCTCGACGTGTAATCACCTGTCAACAATACAACAAAGGTTTTATTCTTTGCCTGCCAGTTTAAATATATTAAAATTTATATAGCAATGAACTACCAGGATTTTCTTCACCCATAAAAGGGATATTTCACTGCAGGGCAATAACAGTCTTTGTTATTACTCTCTGAACTTTGACCCTGTCCGAACAACAGTACCTTTTTGAGTGACGTCTTCACATGCCAGTTTGCATTATTAAATGTAGTATTCCAGTATAGATTTCATTGAGGCGCAGGAATATCGAAGGGCTTAAACAGTCCCATTCTGACATTTGCGAAATGTCCGCTGCTGGATATGGATTTTGATTTTATAGTTTATATAAATACCATAAATGTTACTCTCGTGAATGGTATCGTGGGTTATCTCTTTCAACCATTCACTCGAGCAATATTTATGGTATTCAAACTTACCTTTGTAATAAATATCCTCTATATTTCATCAGCGTATTACTTCCATTCGAGCTGCCCCTCGGCCGTGGCTCAGTGGTAACGAATGCACTTCCTGAACTGAACAGGCTTCGATTTACCTTTCGCTGGTTTTCCACCGTAGTAAGGCTGTGTAGGCTACAATGTGAATTGGACAATCTGTCGCCATATAAGTGAAATACCCTTGGGTACGACGTTGAACACCAATCAAACAAACAAACAAACCATTCGAGCTGTTTTTTCTTTAATAACTGTTAATATAGCGTTTCAACCAACAGTTCTCTTTATGGAATTGTTTTCAATTGATGATTTCCGAGTATTTTCTGTGTGTTTTCTTTTTAACTGTACGAATAATTTAACAACGCGACATAAATTCCCAGATATGTTGAATGCCCCCTGTAAGTTCGCCGAAGTCCTCATCTTCGTTTATCTCATCTCAGTATTATAATACTCAGTATTAAGAGTAACCGGGACATTACACACACGGTCTTTGGGCTTGAGGGTTTTTGCGGCCCGAACAATGATATTCGCTTCTCTCATAAGAGTATGTGTAATCCTCTCCCGTTATAACCCACTCTGTGTGATTTTATTATATTAGTCCTTCATCGATATAGTTAATTAGAATGAACTTTTATCTATAAATCTCAGGTGAATGTGTTGTGATTAAAGGTATACCGCTTGATGTGTAATAAAGACTGCTGGTCAGCTCTAGTTGGGGAATAAATAAAAGTTGTTATTCTTTGCTCTGTTACCCATCTCCTCCTCATTGAACTGGCCCGCGGCCGTGGCTTAGTGGTTATCGAGTGCGCTCACTGAAGCCTACTTCGATGTAACGTTCACAGGATCGAGTTCGTCTATCGACCCTCAGATATATGAGTGAGTCACGCGATGTGGCTCCGGCAATCGCTGGTGTGGTTTTTACTAGGTTTCTTTCCGGTTTTCCACCAAAATAAGACAAGGGACAGTGTGAAGTGGACAATCCGTCGCCATATAGACGTTAAACCCCAAACAAACAAACAAAACTCATGCAACTAATGTTGAGAGAAACCCCCGGTTTAGCGAGACACAACACAGAAAGAAAGACTCCACGACAGAACGACATCAGATCCTGTTACGTAAAATGTAATCATTAATTCAAACAGAGGGTAAGTATCAATTATATCAGATTTGATTATATTTACGTTGAACGGTCGTTAAAATGTACTAGCCCGCATAATTATCATCCAATTTAAATGGAATTTAGATTACAGTGTATAACTGTGTATTAGTTGCCAGTTTAGATCCATATGCTGGTATTTTCGGAAAAATGTGACAAAACTAAGTTTTAGAACGATAAAAGAATGTTTTTTAACATAAAAACACAACAGATCAACTTTCTTCAGGAACGTCTGTAAGCCTGTCTATATGCTATTATTGGATGTAAGACACGACCATGGTTACCGCAATACACGAAAGCTGGTCGTTTCGAACGTCCATGCAGTGCTGAAAGCATTGCGTCGCTCAAAACTCTTTTAACTTCACGGATTGTTAGTGGACGTCGTGCAACAAAGACTTTTTTTGGTAGTTGAATAGTATTTTTTTTTATTTTGACGAGACGTCCATTTCTT
The DNA here is from genome assembly GCA_031763545.1 of Mopalia muscosa. Lineage (NCBI taxonomy): Eukaryota > Metazoa > Mollusca > Polyplacophora > Chitonida > Mopaliidae > Mopalia > Mopalia muscosa. The sequence goes on along the minus strand of JARFOD010004890.1, from coordinate 3,441 downwards.
TGTTAGACGAGCGGATCTTTGAATGACCAGTCCCAGCTGGTTCTAAAGGTGCTACAAAAATAATTGGGTTCACTGTTAGCTATGTAATTGTTAGCAGAGGCTAACAAATGCCGGTATCAGGGCGAGTCTGACGAAGATACAAATGTAATAGCTTCGTTCTGCTGGTATCCTCACTGTTATTAAGTAACAGGTAGGCCCATCAGCAGGCCTCTACGCCCGTAGATTTACATTGGCTAATTGCTTGATCGGTATTTTAATAAAAGGGACGTGAAATCCATTTTCCTATAGATAAACTTCACAAACGAGATTTCCAGTTCGTGGATATACCGGACAAAATTCGAAAAAAGACCGTGGATAAACCAGAAACCTGGGCCCATCAGTCCCGAATTAATAAAACCGGAAAATATCAACTCCCGATAAGCAAACTTACCACAAAACTCGAGAAAATCGACCCAGAATAAAAAATTTAAAAAAATATATAAAAAAAACATGGGTGTCTATAGACTAAAACCTGGGGATACGAAACCGATCCCGGATGAACATGGATTTGAAACCTGACATCAATATTTTTGCACTCCAGATAATTTGTGGTTAAAAGAAAAACAGAGTACAAGACTGGTCATTCTATTACCGATATTTAATCATTGAAAAAAACAGAGTACAAATACTGGTCATTCTATTACCGATATTTAATCATTTTGAAGAACAGAGTACAAGACTGGTCAATCTATTACCGATATTTTATAATTTAAAAAAAGAGAGTGCATTTGACGGTGAGAAATTTCGATTGAACATTCCCTTCTCGTCTATATGTGTAATGGACAAAAACAATATATATTCTCAGAAATATTTACTTAAACCTACCTTATTAAAAAACAAGAATGGATGAGCTCATTCAATCGAAGAGGGTGCTGTTCATATTAACTATAACTCTTCATTTATTTGCAAGCTGGGTAATTTCTATTCAAATCATTCAACTGTAAACAAAATAGGGTTCGTACTGGGGTTGGCTGTTATCACGAATTTCTCGTAGTCACTTTCCATTCATTTACAGATATAAAATGATCGATAACCGCTATTAAAGTGTCGGTATCAATAATCTGTCTGTATTGTAGCTGATCGGTCAATTACGGATTCACTGTATATATAGCCTAGGACTATAATATACCATCCATGGATATTTTCGGGAACATGGTTAATTAGCTAAATGGATGTTTACTCTGTATGTTATGTCTGCTAATTTCTGCTGGAAGATAATCACAACAAGAACCCATCTTGCGTTGTTAATTTTTCCGCCCAGACATACTAATATTGTCGCTATTATCTCATCAACCTTCATCAACGCCTACGAGGAGTAAGTAATTGACTCCCTGGCCATCAACATATATATCAGGCGAATATATAAGTGATACAATTATGTTCGTTTTCATTATAAACTCATTTTGTGGTTCCCCCTGTCAGGAAATAATGGCAATTATGAGATTAAAGTTATTTGAATAACGGGTATAACCACTAAATAGATGTATTTGTATATCCATCAATGTAATTATATATACCATTTCACGGGCAGTTTGAAAGAAGTAACATATAATATCGCCTACCAGTATCAGATACCCGGTATCAACAGTAACAAGGACTTGGTTTGAATTTTAACGCTAACAATTAAAATTTATTTGAAAAAGAAAGTTAAAGTTTAAGAAGGTATTTAAATCAAGGGAAATATTGACCCACCGACGATTCCTGTGAATCGGATTTAAGAACAGTACTTCATAAAATCAACATCATCAGCTATTGTGGATTATGCTATTTGACTTCATCTCCAGCTCTGCCGGCAATGAAAGGGTCAAAATTGGGCTGCGATCTGTACACATTAAACCAGGGCTCTGGGACCATTCTCTCGGGAGTTTGCTTGGGGATAGTAAATAGAGAAACCGCGACCAATGAAGTACAATTTAAAGCTTCCTTGTTTTTTCGTATGGATGCTATATGAGTTGGTTAATTTAACTGCGGTTCCATCATTGCTTTATATATAATATACACGTCGACTTTTATTCTGAGCTAATCTACAGGTAAATATCAACCACTGGCGAACAGCGTCCCAGAAAAATCCGAGCAACGTCAGGCCATCTACGCTAGTCAAGTTAAGTTACCGGGAAGTGCCACTGAACGATCTGTACTTTTATAACGTTTGGCAAGCGATGAAATATTGTGGAAGTTCACACCCTTACTTACACAACATGCCCACTTTCTTATTTTGCTGATATGCGTTTAGGCCAACATCTATGGTGTCAATGAAGCAGATTTATTTGTTTGTTTGATTGGGGTTTAACGATGTATGTCACTTATATGACAACGGGTTGTCCACTTCACATTGTTCCTTGTCTTTTTACGGTGGAAAACCGAGAGGGAACCTCGTACAAATCAGCCCTGCGATTGTCAAAAACGTTTTATGCATGATCACAACTGGCAATGTACACTGCATTAGACGTTAAATAATCAGTTGCTTGTGTGTTTGTTTGGGCTTTAACGCCGTACTTAAGGTTATTTCACTCACGTGACGAAATATCAGACCAATGAGTTTGTTTGACTGGGCTTCAGCATCGAAAACAAGGGTATTTCACTTACATGACGAAGGATTGTCCACTTCACACTGCACCTAGCCTTATTACGGTGGAAAACCTCGTAAAAACCACCTCCAAGAGATTGCCGGAGCCACAACATGTGACTTGTTCATATCATCTGATGGTTGACAGGCGGACTTGATCTGGTGAACGGTACATCGAAGTAGGTTCAGTTTAGAAAGCGCAAACGCTACCACTAAGCCACGGCGGCGGGCCCCAGCCCAATGGGTGAAGGAAACCACCTTCAATGTCACTGGCAACAAACAACGACAAGACGGGCGTAATACAAAGGTATAACAAACAGACCTCCCAGAGCTCCAGGAAGCTCGCTCCCAACCCTCAGCAGTGTTATCGGTTAGTACCATTGGCTATCTTAACAAATATATATTTCACAATAATTGGCAATATTGAAGCCAGAAGAATTACCAAACACACATTGCAGAAATAAGAATACCGGAATAATAAACCGTTCTGCTGTTCACTGGTTAAATCAATCTAACACTAAGAATAATGATCTTGTTTGAGTGGCATTTAGAAGCTGGTAAATCATTGCTTGAAAACGATCTAAGTATCGAGATCAAAACGTCGCTGCCTAATATATCCAGAAGTTGAAAATCCATATCAGTAGTCATGTCTTTCTAAGAATAATGATGGTAAAATATAAATTTTGGACGATTATCCAAAAGGACATAAACGTTTGGATGGAGATTTGCAGCCATGCCAGGTTTTAATAAATCATTACTTTTATCAAAGCCGTCCCTATTGTATAAAATAACAAGAGATCCATGAATGGATCTTGACGTCCACCATTGAGAGATTG